>VDFB02058996.1:0-16701 GCA_007258455.2 Sequoia sempervirens
CATTCATGGCATTTTCAGTGGGGAGATCGTTGGCTGTAAGATGAATCAACTTATAGTCATGTCAGCATTGTTCGATGAGGCAGTCAGGAGCAAAGGTGAACTTCAGTGCCAGATCACAGATGGTGAGGACATGCTGTACATACATAGTATACTTCGGCGGAGTATCAGTGCTCCAGACAGTGACGCAGTCAATAACCTCGTGGAGGGGTTAGTTGCTCGAGATCACGGCCAGTAGACTTCAGTTCCCACCTTTTAGGATAGACATCGGACACAACAGTTAATTCGATGCTTCTTTTCGAGTTTACTTGTTCAACATCTCATGCATGTCTATCTTGGCATTATCTATGTTCACTTGGAGTTTCTTTTAGGGTTTTTGTTAACTGATGGTAGTATTCTAGTTAACATGCTTTCAATAAGGACATGCATGCTTGCACATTGTCCATTTAGATTAGATGTATCGGTTAACTGATGGTAGCTTTTTAGTTAACTGTATAGTTTGCTTTATTAGGGTTTAGCAATAAATCTTGCATGCATTGCAAGACTGTAGTTGACTCAAGGTGATTTTAGGGTTCCCTACACCTTTTGATGTCTATAAATAAGAGGTTTTGCTCATTTGTAATTAACTTTTGCACGCGATAGTGATAAATGTTGAGCCAAATTTGCCTGTAATATTTCTATTCTGTATCTGTTCACTTTGGTTGGATGATCATTGTTTCATGTTCTTGTGTTTATAAGCTTTCTTTCATATCTACACCTCGGATAGGTGCCATCACCTCCTTGGGAATTTAGAATTAAGGCTTATTGTTTATTGTTACTGTGTTAATGAGCTTTGTTTCATGTCTACACCTTGGATAGGTGTCGTCACCTCCTTGGGAATTTAGAAGTAGAGTTCATTGTTTGATGTCGTTGCCAATAACCTTTCTCTCAGCCTACGCCTCAGATAGGTGTCGTCACCTCTTTGGAAATCCTATCTTAGAGGTTATCGTATAAATCATTCCCACTCCGTTTCCTCATGCTCTGATTTCTTGAGGGGATTGGATAGTATAAGCTAGTTAGTTTTGAGTTGTAGTTAAAGACCTGCGAAACCAGAAAATCCTTGCTTGCAACGCTCGAAGTTTCTCGCAAACCTTGTGCCTCTTTCAGCTGAGACAAAAAGATAGGAATTAGTTTAGTTTACTTTTTCAAGCATTTTGTCCGCACAACGAGGGAGCTTCCCCTCCTAATTTGAAGAGCACTCATTACGCAGTGTGCATAGCTGTCCGTACCAACTTGCACTCCAGAGGTGTTAGTTACGCCAACAGTCATCATGATTTTCTTCTCAGGACAGGCCGCTAACCTCACTTGAGCATCCTTCAAATGTCCAACTAATGACATCGACTTGGACTCCAGTGAGTAACATTTGTCTTTTGTCTTGGTGCATGAAAGTCCTAGTGCATTCATCACTTGTAGAGGCATGACGTTGTCCGAGGCTCTTGAATCAATGATACAATTGCTCAATTTGTAACCCCCTATATACAGAGAAATATAGAAGGGCTTAGGCTTGTCTTCTGATGGAACAGATGATTCGAGCAATGTGGGCTGCTTGACAGGTCCCTTCTTCACAAACTTAAGAAGTCGGTGCACTTACTCTGGGTGATCTTGGAGATATTCTAGCTGAGAAATCTGCACTTTGTTCTTCATCAAGGCATCTACAATATCAAAATTCGTTGAAGACGAGTCTTGAGCAACTACTTTTACGTTCTCTTGAGAAGGTTTGATATTAGAAGTAGAAGCTACTTCTTTTTCTTTTTCTTTTTCTTTTTCTTTTTGTACCTTCAGTCTATCTTCTTCTTCTTCTTCTCTCTGTGCTTTCAGATGTTGAGCTCTTGTAAAGATAGGTGTCATGACATTATCAGGATTTACTGCAAGAGAGTACTGACGGAAATCTTCTTGTTCTTCAAAATCGGGTTCACTTTCAAAGTAGCCCGTTGCAGAGTCGCCATCGAAGTTGTCCAATTGAGGTAAGGCAACATTCGAACTTGGAGTTGGTACGAAACTTGGTGCAGGTGCAGTTTCGGTATATCCGATTATCTCGTTCATTCTGACATTTTCAGGGCACGTGGCGCTAGTATGTTCATTGGAATCATGAAAAGAGCAAAACACAACATTTTGTGTATTGTCAGTCGGTTGCCTCAGTGGAGCTGGCCCTCATGGCCTATAATTGTTGTAAGGCTGAAAGTTATTTCTCCTCGGCTGGTACGGCTGTTGAGGTTGATATGGTTGCGGTGCTTGATACGGTTGCGGTGCAGGCAGGGCAGGTGGTGGTGCAACTTGAGCAAGGGGTGTAGGTTGAAGAGGCAATTGCCTCTTGAGAATAGTCACTTCATTGGCAACTCTTTGAAGTAGTGGATTTGTAGAACTTTGAACCAAAGGCCTAATAGCATCTCCCTTGATCTTTCCAGAAGTGATCATGTTGTCTTCAATTTCTATAGCACCTTGTTGTGCATTCTCCAGTTCTGTCTCATTAGCCGATTTGAGGAAAAAGGCTATCTCGGATGGAAGAGCGTTGACAAAACTGCTCAACGCGATCTCAGGCGAGGGATTGAGTGTATACGAAAGTCGAGTGACCAGGTAGTTAAACCTTGCCACAAACTCCCTCATCGGTTTGTTGTCCTCCTTTGAATTTGAGAGCTGGGTGAACAACTGGTGGTTATCTTTAGCTGGCTTAAATCTTGCCAAAAAATTTTTAGTCATAGTATCTTAGTTGGTTATACAACCTGGCTCTAGGTGATTGATCCATTCGGCAGTAGGTCCCACGAGTGTCTCAACAAAGAGACGTACAACAATGTCTTCATGAGCCACATGCAAAACGGCGCAAGCCGTTGAAAAGGCTGAAAGATGATAATCAGGATGTTGAGTTCCATCACCTTGGAACTGTGGAAAGTGCTTTCTCGACCCCTTAGGCAATTCATGAGTCGCTGCCAAGGCCAAAGGTCCAATTTGATCACCCCAAGGTAGCGGGGGTCCTCTTCTCCGATTGTGATTCTTATTGTTGTTATCTCCCATCGTGTTTGGTTGAACTACAAGTTCTTGTTTGATTTCATGTACGATGTTGAATTTAGGAACTGTGTTAGACGACTCTCCAACTTCTGTAGGGCGTGTCTGTGGAAGGAAAGGATTTGTATCAGCATCTCCTTGGAAGAGAGGATTTGTTCTTGTTCTCCTCCTTGTATAAACTATGTAAGCCAGGATTGTCTAAACCCACGTAGGTGGTGGCAAGATAGGCCTTTCGACTGCAATATCGACTTTCTCTTCCTCTTTGTCTAGAATAGCAGCAGCCTTTCTCCACTGAGCAGGGGTCTCCTTCTCAAATATGAAACTCCTTAGGCTGCTGATGATGTCCGCTTGCTCTCTTTCAATTATCTAGAAATTCGGTTGGATAACTGGAGGTGTAAGATCAGGATGTTGAACTGGAGCAGTAGGACGCCAAAGACTCATACTCGTGACATAAAGCGCAAGCTTTCTTTGAAGTTTTATGCCTCGTACCCCACGGTGAGCACTAGAAAACTGTTGGCGTTTTAATTCGCACCTCTGGAATGCGAATTAGAAACGAACAACTATGTGCAGTAACCTTCTCTTCAAATTCGGAGGGGAAACTCCCTCTTTGCTGATGGTGTTCAAGAAAGTAAATTAAATCTAATTTGCCTATCTTTTGGTTCAGCTAAGAGCACAAGGTTTATAAAACTCAGGCGCCGTAGCTGAGATTTTCTGATTTAGAACTTCAACTACGACTAACCTACGCTAAAGACGTTTCTAATTTCTCAAGTAAATGCAAAGCAAGAGAATTAGAAATGAACAAAGTTTGATTCTTTGACAAAATACTTAAATAAACTCTTTTTCAACATACATCTACTTATTTTCAATGCAAGCTGAAATTAAGATCATATAAGCATAACACAGTAAATGAAAATCTGAGACATTATATCAAGGAAAAAGAGGCTCAAGATTTTATTTCTCAAATTTCTAGAACAAAGATTACACTAAACAAATGCACGAAACAAGAACTTGCAGCTAAAAGATACTTGCAAACTTGTTCTTACACAAAGTGAACAGCAACTACAAGACAACAACTTGAAGGCAAAATAAGCTCAACAATTTGTTATCACAAGTACGGTTGAAAATAAATGAGCAAGACTGCTCATATTTATAGACAAGCAGAAGAGTAGGGAACCCTAAAATCTCCTTGCTTTTACAACTATGGCTTGTTCAAAAAGCAACTTTATTTCTAAAATTAAAAGAAGATAACATCTAACCACCTAAGAAAGCAGGAAAAACAATAAATGCCAACTATTACATTCTATCTTCTTTCTCTTCTTCAAATAATAGATAAGAATTGTTCCAAGAATAGAGAGAAAGCGGAAATAAAGCTTATAGAAAAAAACTGCTTTAAATCTGGATCACATACGCTAGAAAGTTGGAAATTGTGTCTCTGTCAGGTGTGTCAATACTATCAATAGAAAAGTTTAGCTTTTCTAGGATATCCTCTCCATCTACAATCAATCTCAAGAAATCTTCGACCTCATTGGCTGCTTTCTCGAACCTTGTTGACATCATAGAAATCTAACTCATGCCACCATCACTGCCACAGACAACATTCTGAAACTGGGCTTGCACTTCATCAAGTTTGACATAGGAACCGTCATCATGATGACACCGAGCAGGGATCTCTGTAATGAACTCATTTATGAACAAAAAAGCTTCAACCACTTGTTGATGTGATTTTTGTGACCGCACCAATCAACAGAACAAAGTATCCGAAGGCTACTCCATTCTCTGTTGATCAAAGAACTCCATACGCTAAGATTGCCAGAAAGTTCGTATGTTCAACTCCAAGGTTTCGAAAATGCTATGGAATACCCTCAGTAGGTTCGTTGTGATTTGCTGTTTACACGAGGGGACTTACACAATTGTTCAGGATGTTTGTAGTTGATAGCAGGTTTATGATTGGAAGGGGATTTTGTGCAATACGAATGATTTATCAATGAGGTACGCTTTCCTAAAACTAACCAAGAGTGTGCTGAATGTAAATGAGTATAGGGATAAGAGGGTTCTACTCTAAGACGGGATGTGGGATTAATCTCAATAGACTTCAACCAAACTCTGCTCCGCCTCGCGTGGGACAGCTTACACAAAGTTGGTGCAATCTTCAAGGGAGTGGCAAGAGGTTTTCAAGTCGCAATTCGGCATCAAGACACCATTAAGACGATGCATGCCGAGACATAAATCACAACCGAAGTTAAGCTTGTAAAATTTTCCAGTTGACCACACAAGGCAAACTTGCCGTCAACAAGCTGCTAGTGGTATGGACTAAAACGGAGTTTCCTTGATTAACATCACAAATCCATAGCTAACATCTACTTGCATGAAATGAAAATTACGCTACTTTAAACTACTTGAAGTTGAAGGGCGAAGAAACCTCACTAACTGCTCATAACAAAAGACAAATTCACCATCAATGAAACTCTTTTATTATGATAGTCTTTGTAACAATTCCTTACAAAATTCTCAAAGGGAGAACTTTCCTTCTTCTTCAAACTATGCTAAGCTATACAACTATCAATCTCTCTGCTCTAGTCTCTAGTCTGATGTCTAATCTAATTTCTACTGAGTACAAATGAGGGGGGATGCCCCTTTTATAGATAGCCCAGTTCAGTGGATGGCTCAGATTACAATCAAATGAATGGCTTAGATTATGCCACCTCAGCCCTAACCCTAAAAACTGCCAGAATGGGGAGTGGTGCAATAAATGAATCACAAGATTCCCACTCACTCCCAAAATAGTAAAGGCAATTAATGCCCACAATCAGTCTTCTAGAAGGTCATCATCCAGAAGTGCGTTTCCATTCTCCTTCTCCTTGGCTGCAAAATCAATGAACCTGGTGAGTACAGCCTCAACCTCCTGAACTGAGATCGGCGGAAGGTGATCAAGCTGAAATTCCAACACCGTGACCGCCTGCCCATGCCGTGTACAAGACTTTCTCCAAGCAACTAAGGCGTCCTGAGTATTCTGAATAATACTGGAGAAAGTGGAGGTGTTCTCAAAGTCGTTTTGCACAAAAGTTTTCACCTCCGAGAAGAAAGGTGGCAGCCTACTCAAGCCATCAGTAGTCACCTCATTAGAATTCAGCCTACTAGCAAAGATCGCCTCCAAGGTGTTCAGGACTCCATCAACAATGTTCATCATAGCCTTCCTGACTTTGGTTGAATCCGCCTGTTCTGCATCAAAGAACCCACGTCCTGTGACTACTAAAGAGTACCAGCCAGCAAAATCGTACCTATCACCTTCCTGAATAACTCCTCCATCAATCAACATCTGCAAAGGAGTATGCATCAAGGCCTCCAGACGTTGAATAACCTTGCTCTGATAAACATGAGCATCACCCCAGGCCTGATCAACTGCCTCCATCCGTGCCATAATGCCGGAAGCTTGCTGATAAGCATGAGCAAGATCTTCCATGAACTTTTCTGTCTTGGCACGAACACCTGCAACCCATTTATCTGCCTCCTTTGCCATCTTCCTCAAATCCTCTAGGCCACTAACTGATTCCCTAGATAACTCGGCTGGGAGCTCAAGTGCCGGAATCTCTTGGCCACAAGGACGAGATAAATACTACACGTAGCCAATCAAAGTCTTGTGCTCTTTCTTCAATTTCTTGTACTTGCCTTCAGTCCTGAGCAATTTGTCCTTAAGCGCCTGATAGGAGTTATCACAATCCTCAATAATTTGTGCTCCTGTGGGGCGACCTAACTCCAAAGTGGTGATCATATAATTTTCTGGAACTGCCTCATCTTGATCACACTCAACTCTTGGCACAACCACATGAAGGGTGCGAGAGCCATCCTCATCTGTTGAGATCTTTGAAAATTTCCTAGCTCTCTTCTTAGTTGGAGGCGCGCTGATCCTACTCAAAAACTCCTCCATCTCTTCCACTGGATCAGCCTCTTCACTGGGGCTCCTTCTCATTCTATCCTTGAGCCAATCAGGTACTACCTGTTGTATATCAAACGGCTGCTCATCTCTTGCTTCCTCCTCACGGACTTCTTCTCTAACTTCATTTTGGCGAGGCTCATTGGCCTCTAATGGCTGAGTATCTCCTAAAACTGCATCATCCTCTAGAGCCGCCTCAAGCTCATGCTGGAAGTGTGTCAGTAGCAGTTTCCTCATCTTCTCCTGCTGATCATCTCTAGTAGGTGCGTTAACACTTTGGCCAACTGATTCTCTTCATGGTGGCTGATTTTCCTCATGTAATTCCTGCTCCTGATTCAACACATTTCTCTAATCAACAAATAGCGAAACCTCCTGTATACTTGGAGAACGTGTCTCTAATGGCGTAGGTGACTCTACCACAACTCTCGGAGGCTCCGGCTGAACTGGCTCTTTCCTTTGAGATTCTGGACCTCGAGTAAACTGTTTCTTCCTGCTGGCGGTCGGCGTCCTGTGATCTCCCATTAAGTTGTAAGTCAAAGGAATTGACCTACTCTTCAATCTGCTCACATGCCTTTCAACCCATACTCTGGTGAAAGTTAGGACTGGTATACAAAGTGTGTCCAAATCAGCAATCTCCGGTTCTGACCAATCTGGGAGTGGAAGTGGCGTGTCCCTCACTGCCTCATAATCTGGATGGAGAACGTTCATGTCCCCATCCACTTGATCTGGTACTGGGATAATTTCACACTCCCTAATCATGCCCAATGGTAGTCTTGAGAACATCCTTTTCCTGACTTCAGCCTCATCTGATGTATTAGCCCAGTAATCCTCAATGTTTGCCTTATGAACAAACTCCTCTGACAGTATCCATCTAATATTCCTGTGAGGATCGTAATACTGCCTGCTGGTGTGATAGGAAAAGTGGAAGAATTGAAGCTCGTTTTCAGCTTCCCTGGCTGCCTGAAGTGAAGGACACACTTCGTCTGAATTCCCCATGATGATTGGGAAGTTAAGTCCTCCCTTCTTCTTTCACTTCTGAATTTTATCATAGGCAACAAGTTGCCTAGATATCTCTAACATCAGCATTCTATTCGTTGGGTACTTAGGCAATCTATATAGGTATGAAGAAAACCTTTGCAGCCTGATGTAAGTAAATTTCGGAAAGTGAATAAACCAGCACCCATACCTTTCTATTAATTCCTGAGCTTCTTTCGAGATCCTATGATGAGTCCTTTGCTGAAGTGATCTCGTTATATGCATGGTGAAGGCATCATTGACTCGCTTGTAATTGGACGTGCTTGTCAGGTGCAGCTGTGGACAAGCCTCATGAATCTTGAATTGATGAGAACCACATCCGATTGGCTCTTTGTATGAAATTCCCTTGTACTTCCTCATACGAGCCAACATGTAAACAATGTATGAGCCCATGTAAAATGTCTTCGTCCTCCTCAAGCTCCAAAGCTGCTCGTGCAAGTTGTCACTAATCATCACTGCCCAATTGATGTGCTCCTTTCCTTCTAGCACGAGGTTGATATAATAGAACATCCAAGGCTCAAAGATAAACGCTTGAGGATAGCCTCCAACTCTGCTGAGCATCATGATCAGGTCACAGTACTCCTGCTTCAAATCATCTGATATTATTTGCTTCGGCAACTTTGTGCGAGAGGGCTTGGGCTTGTTCATCCAGCGAGCGTTGATCATGTCAGCACATCTCTCGAATGTTGAAGCATACATTCGCTCAACACACTCTCTTGTCTTATAAACCATCTTCTCATGCGATGGGATTCCAAATGCCTCGCCGACAGCTGCAGGAGTGAGGTTGGCGAACAATCTACCATCAGGTGAGACAATAGATCTGTGATTAGGATCGTAGCAATTAGCACACTCCATCATCAGCTCTGGGCATTGAATTGCTGGCGGAAAACTAGCAGCTGCATACAGCCCACTTCGAACAATATTGTGCGAAGTGACTGAAGGACGATGACTGCCAACTCCCATCATTCGACTTTTAAAAGCCTCCATGTTGAAAGAACCCAAATTTGTGTCAGCCAGCTTGCCCAACTTCGAAGTGAATTTCGACTTCGGCAGGAAAGGCTTGCTCAGCTTCTTGATAACAGCCTGCCTGGATGCAACATTACTATCTCTGCCAGTTGCTCTTACTTCAGTCATCCTACAAAACAACAAACAACCATCAGCAATTTAACTTAGAGAAATAAAATAACATGTAGGGGCTGCCAGTCGACTCTAGAATTGAGAAGCTGCAACATTATATTTCATCTGCAAACCTCAACTTCTCCTTTAGCAACTTTGAACTGAGAAAGACTTAGCAAATTTCTAAGCTGGCTTCAACAACTTCAACACTTTGAGAAATTGGCCAACTTCACTTCTAACACTTCTCAGCACTTAGACTTTTCAAATTTCAGCTTCAACAATCCTCCTTTACTTCAAATCGAACCTCTTCACCAAGTCTCAGCTTGCACTGCAATCTTTACTTCAGAGCTCAAGTCGTACTCTTCAACTGATGGAAAAAAATGAAGCATTTTCTCAGCTCAAATAGCTGAGTCGAATTCTATAAGAGGCTATCTTTAGCCAGCTTATTAAATCTCCACTACTTCACAGCAGGAATTCGAATTTCCCTCCTCTGGCAATTGCAACACTTGTCATCTGGCGTCTGGAATCTTGACCTTCTAGAATTTCAAAAGATTTATCTTGACTGGCCAAGGCGTACTTCACTTGGTATTTTAAAATCATCTTTTGGAAATATTAACTTCAACTGCATTCTTTAAGAAATTCACTTCACCAACTAGAGCTCTGACACTTAATTTTATTTATCTCTGGCTCGAGGAAATTCATTTCACAAAGAATTCGATCAAATTCACCTAGGCAATCCACTTCAAATTCATCATCCGAGGCATTTTATTCCAACAACATATTTTATTCCTTCTGCCTTAGAAAATTTTAAATTTTTACCTAGGAAAATTCATTATTCAAGTGTCGATCAAAATTTCCATCTTGAAATCCTTGGTGAGCTGTGGAAGACTTTAAAATCCATTCCTCATTGCAGACGCTCGATACCCAGAAGAAAATTCCCTTCGGAATGCGTCAAATCCATGGGTCTACAAACGAAGGGGTACTTTTAATTTTTTGATTTTTAAACCTTAGAAAAAACATTTTCACCAAATTTATTCCAATCCATCATCTCTGGGCGTATTTTCTTGCTCAACTTTGAAAATTTTCATCATCTTCATGAAGCTGGCACCTTCTGACTCATCCATTGCCAATTTTATTCATGCCTTTGAAAATTTCATCACCTTACAAGCCTGGGCGTATTTTCTCTAGAGATGAGATTCCAACACTTAGAAATTTGTTTAAATCCCTTTTATCAACATGGGCGCATATAGGCATCAAGGAGGAATTTGAGTTTTGCCTTAGAAGATTTTCTCCATTTATCTTTCACATGGCGCATTTCACCTGTGGAGAGGAATTTTTATCAACACACTTTCAACGCCTAGCATATTTTCCATTTAGAAAGGCCACCATCTCCAACATATTTGGGGCGCATTTTATCTGTCAAGAAGGAATTTACTTCCATGCCTTAGTCATTTTTTATTCATCTCACCTTGCACCTTGGCGGATATAGCATGTTGAGAGGGAATAACTTCAATGCCTTAGACTTCTTCATCACTTAACATCTTTTATTCTATCTTGGACTTTGCGCATTCAAAGGGTGGTGAAGAATTTCCCTTCATGCACAACGCCTTAGACTTTTATTTGTCTTCACCTTGCATGGGTGCATTCAAAGGTTGGTGAAGAAAGTCAACACTTTGTCCTCTTCCTAGCATATATGGGCGCATTTGGCCTATGGAGGTGGATTAACTTTGAACGCCTTAGAATATTTCCTCATCTTATGTCTAGCATGGGCGCATTTTACTTATTTAAAAGGATTTTCACCACGCCTTGGCAATTTTCACCCACCAATTTCACCTTGCATGACCTCAATGCCTTGGTAACTTCCCCATCTTTACCTTAACTTGGGCGCATTTAGCAGATGTAGAAGGATGGGCGCATTTAGAGGGTGGAGAAGGATTAACACTTTCAACGCCTTTGACCTCTTTGACTTCTTCAAGCTTGGGCGCATTTTGGAGTATGAGGCGGATTTATCTCAATACTTAGAATTTTTTTATCAACCTCCTTGAAGTGGGCGCATTTGGCATATGGAGAAGGATAAACGCCTTGCCTTAGAAACTTTCTTAGCTTCCACTTTGAAGAGGGCGCATTTTCAGGGTGGAGGTGGACTTAAGTCCAACACTTAGAAATTTTTTTGGCTTCCTCCTTCCTTGGGCGCATTTTCAGGGGCCTGCAGGACTTATCTCAGACACTTAGAATTTTTATCAACTGCCAACTTGATGAGGGCGCATTTTCGGGTATGAGCAGGATATTTCTTCAGACTTAGACAATTTTCTCACCTTCACCAGCCGGCTCAATACTTACTATAAATAGTAAGTCCCAAGTTTTCTCTCTTCTGAAGATCGGATTGATTTGAAATTTTAACCACAGGATCCTCATGACCTAGCTAGTTTGTTCACACTGCCATCTCTAGTTGACCTGCTATTTATAGCATGCTTCTGAAGGTGGTTTACTATTTATAGCAATTGCCTAATTTTGATACTTCTCCAACTCTGTTTGACTTGAAATTTGAATGCCGTGCTCCTCATCGGTGGACTTGCCCGTTCACACTAGCGCCTGCTGTTGATTTACTATTTTTAGCTTGTTTCTGGAACGCCTTACTATAAATAGTAAGTGCTCCGATTGCCTTCAAATTTTACCAGTGGATAGCTTGGAAGATGCTGATCGCAGTGGGATACACCGGTTTTCAAAAATTCTGGCATTTTACCCCTCATTTTGGGTCCCGAAGCTGGAAACCCTAATTTGACTTGCATGTATATCAAATGACCTTCGTTTGACCTCGTTTCTGTTGCACTTCGCCCTGTTTGTAACCCTGACTCGCTGGGCAGCTGTCGGAATGGACCTGCTAAAAATAGTAAGTCTCTGAAAATTGATCATCTAAGCATACACGCCTACTCAACTGTGGCTTCCAGAAAACCCACAAGGAATCACTCGACATGCGCTGGAAACCCTAACATGCAAACCCTAAAAATAGCCTCTAAAGACAACTTCACAAAAAGGTCTTGATCCTGGTTTGCATGTTATATCACTGCGAAGCTCCCGAAAAACCCACAAGATGTTTAGGTATCGAGAGAAAATTTCGCTGACTAAAATAGCTGAGAGTTGAATCACAGAAGTCATCATCTCATTTGCATGTATATCAGCGGGGTTTTAAAAACGGAAAAGGAGTCTCGGTGCCATTGAAAAGACTTCTGCAAGCCCTAAAATCTGCTCCAAGGCTGAACTTGCTTAAAATAGGCGGTTGTCAGTTAAAAGCTCAAAACTGCTGAGACGAGTAGCTTGACACATAACTTTCTAAGGTCACGATTGTGGTAGAGAACTTCAGTGAGTCTTGACATACAGATTGAACACTTACACAAAATAGTAAGTTGTCGAATTCATTGAAATTTAAACGGAAACTCTTGGCTTGCCTCTTGACTATGATATAGGCTTTCAGATTCCAACCACTCCTCCATTTGACTTCAATTGACTTCATTAAGCCTAATTCTTATATTTGTGAAATTTTGTTGGCATCACGGATGTTTACATCCCGGAAAGCGGACAGCGAGAAAAGAGACAAAAGAGAGAGACAAAACCAAAGCCAAAAAGATAGAATGGGCAAAAATTGCGAGTCCCCATTTTGAATGGGGCGATGTGAAAAGGTCCTGGCACACCCTTTTGCATACTGGCAACTCTTGACTATCCTCATGGTTCTCACCTTGAAAGTGACCTCTTTCCATGCAAGGATCTGCCTCTTGTGTTCTCTTGAAACCATTGAACCATAGGCTGTATCCAAATCTGCAATGATGATTTCATGCCTTGGTTTCAATTCTACCATTGATTGTTCAAATCCTTGAATTCCTTGTCGTAGCTTATGAGCGTTGTCCCTTAACTGAAACATCTGTGCCAAGATTTCCTGTCCTCTGATGATGAAACCCTCAATCCATTCTTGAGTTTGCTTCCCACATATTACCAGCTGTCTCAACTGATGATGATCAGCTGGTGTCTCTAGAACCTGGGGCAGCAACTGAGTAGCCTGTGAAGTGCCATGAACAAGGTTCGAAATCTAAAACCTGAGTTACCGTATTTCAGCCTTGAGGGCTGCCTTGTCTTCTCCATCTTTGAGCACTCTTTCTTGAAGGCTTTTAGATGCAACTTTGAACAAACTAACATCCACATGTCTGGTGCTTTTGCCAAGATTAGCCTTCACCATCACAAAGTCATCTACATCCACTTCATCTCTGTTTCTATCTTCAGGAGGTGTATGGTCTCCATGATCATCTCACCATTAGGATTTCTCTCAAAATTAACTTGCCTCTTTGCTTTCTTCTTAGGTGCCTCCTAATAGACGTTGTAAAGATCATCAAAATTCAACTGATATGAAGGTCTTCTTCTCTTCCTTCCCAAGGAGCTCTCAAGCCAAGATGTGGTATCTCTACTAACTTCCTTGGGAGGTTCAGTTGCAACTTCTTCATCTTCTTCATCCTCTATATCAATATGTATAGGCTAAGATCTTGGCAATGGTGGAGAATCATGTGTCAAAGGCTCATTTGCTGCTTCCTTCTGAGGTACGGACTCTACAAGAGGAGCTTCTGCTTCAGCTATAGATTGCTCCTATATGGTTATATTTGAGAAGTCCAACCTTCTTCTTACGTTTTTAATTGACCTGCTGCCCTTTACACCTTCTTGAGACTGACTTACACCTTTCCCTTTTGATTGTGCTCCGGAAGAAGAGGGAAGTGATAACTGCAACCTTGGCGGCTCTGCTGCTGGAATGGATTTCTTCCTCTTGAGGACTAAGAAAACCTTGCTGTGCTCAAGGACACGTCTTGTCCTTTTTTCAGTTGAGAGTGACTCTTTGTTAGCCCAATTGACCTGTGGAAGGGGCTGATCTTCTATTCGCTTTCGAGTGTACATTGGGTGAAGTACATCTTCATCATCATTTGATAATCCCTCGATATCCTCTGATAAGCAGTCTTTCATTTGATGAAGAGTGAGCCTGCTGTAACTATGCCTTCGCACCTTGAACTCATCTCTGTAGTTAGCCCAAAAATCTTCAAGAGCGGGCAAATGAGCATAGTTCTTCTCAAGTTGGGCAGCGAAGACACCATGAGGGTCATATGATCGTCTCTCGCTATATGGCTTGAGACCAAGTGTTGCCAGCTCATCACTCATGGACTTAGCATCCGCTGCTGATCTGCATGTATAAATTCCCAACCCAAATGGAAAACTGAAGGCGGGCTTCTTTCTATTCCTCAAGACTGTGTGGACATCATGTGCTTGCCTTAGGAATTCCTTGAAAACGTCATTTGATGGGTAGCTTGGCAACATAAGTGGAGCACTGGAGAAGCCATAGACTTTGAGGTAGGTGAATGTAGGAAACTGTATAAACCAATCTGCCCACTGTGCTATTGCTGCCCTGGCAGTTGATAAAATACGGACGTGCAACTCATTATCTAGGTCTTGCACTGTGTGCATCAGGAAAGCCTCGTTCACCCTCTTGTAATGGTGTAATGACTTCGTGAACTCTAGTTGAGGGTAGTAGTGGTAGACATGCTGTACGTTCAAGGACCCCTCAATGTTCAACCCTTTGAATTGGCCTTGGAAGGCCACTAGGTAGACTAGGTAGGATACCATGTAGAATTCATGAATCTGGAAGTATTCTGTTATTTGTTGATGGATGCTGTCACTGATTAAAGTTGCCCAATCATAGAACTCAGTTTTCTTCATGATGTGAGGTATAACATAGAACATCCAAGGTTGAAATTTCGTAGCATCTTCTTGTCCAGTGACCCTGTTGAGCAAGGTGATCATGATAGCAATTTCATCATTGAATTACCCTCGCCCGATGTTCTTTGGCAGAGTCTTATGTTTTTCCTTCATCCACTTCTGTGCAATCTTCTTGCTGTATTTCTCCTTATGCATATCCCATATCCTTTCACAGTCTCCTTTAGAAATAGTCACACTTTCAGGCCAAGGGGGAATTGAGAAGCATTTCTCAATCGTGTCAGATTTCAAACTGCAGATCACTCTGTCATCTATTGATTGAATCTCTCGTGTCGCCCGATTGTAATGCTTGATGCAATTGATGACAAACTCTAAACTCTGCACTGAAATAGGAATGGATGCTGCTGCAAGAAGTCCAGAGTGCCTTAAGTTTTTGATTGCAGTGTTACCTTCGTTCTTTAAAGAACGTAAGTCGAACACTGGCTTGATGTGATGCAAGTCAGTCTCAGCTGTTTTGATGAAGTTATGGTATAGTACTGACTTGGTTTTGAAATCATTGGGAGTGTATTCCATTTTGAAAACCTTGAAGATTGCCTGTAAACTTGCCTATATTCAGACAAATTTTGCACACTTTCTAAATTTAGAATGCTGGTTTTTCTTCTTCAAAAGGACAAATTTTAATTTTTTCTGAGATGATATGGGTTTTGTTTAATTTCCATTACAAAGAGGCCAGGGTCATTGGTTTTTTGAAAATTTTGGGTACCATTCAAAACAACAAACCCTAATTTCTGATTTTCGTAGCGGCATCACAGGTTTGTTAAAAACACTTTGAGGCGAATCAGTTAGTTGATTTGCGAAAAATATTGAGGGCTGATTGAAAGAGCATTAAGCCCTAGAATCTGAAATTTTTCTTGATAAAACTTGTGATTTGGGTTTTGTTCAAAAGAATGTTTTAAGAGGACCTAGATGATCAAAACTTGAAAACTTTGATGATTTCTCTGACATGCAAGGACAAAGCAGCTGCTGCAACTTGAGAAGTTTCTTCAAAAAAATCTTCAGAATGATGAGCTAAGAAGACCCAAATCACTAAAAATTGAAAATCTTGACCACCACCTTCAAAAATTTGATGTTCTGAATGAAAAAAGCATGAAAAAGCAAGGTCTTATGTTGCTGGTCTGAAAATTTATGAAGAACTTTTGAAAAATCCGCAAGTTGAAGTTTTGAATCTTGAAAAGAAAAACTCTTAAGTTGCTGCTCCTCTTCAACTTGGATGCCACTTGCAAAGAATGATGAAAATTGAATGGCAAAGGCATCTTAAATAGGTTTTAAGGCTTGAGATAACTCTGCTTTCTTTTGCTTTAATCCTCCAAACCCTAAAACCCGCTTGTGGATTGAACATGGACGCTTTCCTTCATCATGAAATTTTGAAAATTGTGGAAAATTGGCTAAGTCATGACATTTTGGGTGCCCTTCTTTGCTGGAGGCGCCAACTTTCTCCAGACTTAGTCATTTTTTAAAGTTTTCAACTTTTTCTCAAGTTTGAAACCCCAGTTTGAATTTGATTTCTGGCTTCCAGATTGATCTGACGGATGAGCTGAATGATTCATCGTGGAGCTTGATCGAATCTGACAAGATCACTTTGGAGGCACCTTTTGCTAAAAACTTCGATTGATGCTTCAAAATCATGGGTGCCCATCTCCTTCTGGGGCGCCCAACTTTCTCAGTGTTAGCCATTTTTCTATTCTTTATTTTCTCCATGTTTCTCTTTGATCTTCTGACGAATCCTTGATCTGACCTAGAAAAACCCAGAAAAAGTTTCTATTTTTAGAAATTTTCTAAAA
>VDFB02058998.1:0-23716 GCA_007258455.2 Sequoia sempervirens
CTGCCTATATCTGCCATTATAATGGTGCGAAAGATTGCTATGTTATTTTAACTTGTTAATATGCCATCTAAATTATCCAGATAATATTGTAGCTAATTTAGTTAAATTATATATAATATTTAAGTTTGCCTTAAATGTTGATATTCAGTATTGAATTCAGATATGTTTGGCACCTTTTGCCCAATTTACTTTACAACAAATCAACTTTTTATATGTATATACTCAACAAAGTACCAAACAAGGTGATTCAAGATCAAATTAAGAAAATCGCTAGTAAGAAACATTTAAAAAAGCTGCAAGCTCATTCTGAGATGGAAACAAATTTCTGTGTTTTCTCAACCTGCTATCAACAAATTGATAACCTGAATATCTTTCCCCCTATCATAAGTAGGTAGATCATGAATTTTGTTGTTGTTTTATAAATGACACCCACCGTCCTCTTGTAGAAGAATGCAAAGTAGAGGTATTTTTCACATAACTTTTCTATTTGCAGGACGACTACTCTCATTTACAAGATACAATCTACCCAGAATTACACTCAGACCTCTTTATCTTAGAAATACAAATGAAATCAGTGTTCATGAAAACACAAAGCAAACTAAGAACTCCAACCTGAACCATACACTGAAATCAACAGCTGTAGGGAGATTGGTTTTGGTTCGTCTCAAATTTTTTTTGCTTTGCGTAGGGTTTTGTAATATTTTTCCTACAAACTGTCCTTTTTCTTATCAGGCTTGTTCACAACACGACACAAATTGTGTAAAACCTTGAGGTAAGTCACTTGCCATGGTTTCAGTGTGTTTTTTTGGCATCTCTATGTTGGTGGATCATTTTTTTTGTGTTTTATTTCATTCTAAGCAGCTTCTATAATTTGTAGGCTTCCTCTCAGATGTCTTTTTATCTATCGCTTATAATAGCTATGGAGAAGATTGAGGGGGACCATTTTATAGTACTATGCCCTTGAGGGTAGTTCTGTTTTTATAAATATGTCAACGGCAGTGGTTCAAATATTTAGTGCGGTAGCTCTTCAAAATCTTCAATTTGTGGGTTTATCTTATCTTTATCTTATATTCACCACCTTTCCTACTGACTATAGTGTTGAACTGCTATCTTGCAACTATAAATGAAGTTGTTTGGAGCTATGCAGAACATCCCCTAATGATCTCTGATTGTAGATATCAGAATGAAGTTGTCTGTATCTATGGGGCCAATAAAGTTTGTTATTGTAGCGACACTGTCATGCTTCTCTCTGTTTTGTTTAAAGGCTGCAAAAATCTGCAGTTGTAGCAAGATTGATTATTTACTTTGGTAGGGTTTTGTAAATCAGATTCAATTGTATAATTGCAATAAGATCAATTATGGGAGCGTTGTGGTAGATATTTCTTTAATGTTCATCGATATAATTTAGTTCTAGACTATGAAAGTGTCTACCCTCATTAGTTTTTCTTATCAATCAGCTTGTTAATAGATAACGTGTCTTACAATTTAGCCTCCCAATCTTCTAGCACAACATATTTATGTGCTTAGTTTGGTTTCAAAACTGGTATTTCTATCTTCTTCTTGTTACTATAATTTATTTCTCAAAAATGAACTTACACATATGTTTCCTTCAATTTATTAATAGACAAATAATTCTCTATCGGCGTAACCCTTGCACCCCTCCTGGTGCAAGTGCTAGTAATAATCCATATTAAAGCGTTTTTCTGCCTTATGTTCCTCTGTTCTACGTGCATAACTTCCAGAGTATCATACGATTACAAAGTCATAAAAATATAATTTTAATGACTACCCTGGTTCCAAGCTCTCGAATAGGTTATCGGCTCTCTTCCAATTCATGAGTAAAAATCTTTTTAAGGCCATAGGTAGTGTTGACATATTTCCCAAATGCCTTATATGTGCACAATGGCCTTTCTCTTAGATTCAATATTAAGATTATTGCTTGTAAAGTTTTCCTTGAGATTGCTTATATGTTAGAGATTTTACATTTAAAAAGTCAAATGATATTACACAAATTTATTTAGTATTTCAATATAAAAATAGCTATCATTTAAATCAATTGTACTACTTCATCCAAAGGCTCCATCTAAGCATTGTTCATAAAGTCATATATATTTGAATGTGTATTCGTACGACGAATTGATTATTACATATAATTGAGATCTATCATTCATATTTACAGTCGGTGATCTATCTCATGTTTTCCTTTTACATATATATATATATATATATATTAACTAGAGAAATTAAATACCCTAACAATGGGAAGTATTGTGAATCATAATAATAGCAATACTTAGTCTATGGTGGTTGGACAAAATAGACGACAAGATAGGGTGAATGTAAATGCATAAGTAATCCCTCATGTATGTTCTTGAAAGAATATTATTATTGTTCATTGATACAAAATATACATATTTGTTCTTTTAGATGAGATCTTAGATGACATAAATAGATAAGGTGAACCTCTAGTAGAAGAACGAGTTTGGTTGATAGCTTAGTCAATTCAAATAAGGAAACCAATTCACTAATAAGATCATGTATTGGGTTAGTAAGGTATTTAATTAGGTAGGGCTTCTTGTAAGCATTTATACCTATTAAGCTAATTAAGAAAGTAATTCTTAAAAGCATGAAAGATTCCATACGAATATGTCAATTCTTTAGTTCTATAATTAGTAAAAGGGGGTTATGATGGATGTTCTAATGAAAACCACTAAGGAGGTATTCAATATATGATTTTTATTAGAAATGCATGTTGGCTTGAACATTATGTATTAGAGCTTGAAGTATTTAATTGAGGGAAGAGGGCAAATTAATCTTTGTACAACCGTTATTGGTAGATGATAGTTGTAATTATCTAATTGTTATTGTTTGTATAGAGTTACTATCAATATTAGTATTTGAAGATGTGTTTGAAGGCTAATTGCAAACTTCTCCTAGCGTGGGGGGTGGGGCTTAGGGTCCATGTGGTCAGGTGGAACGTGCTATGCACCCCATTGGGTCCCCAACTGAAGATCGAGATTCATGGAGATGTACCTTTCACTATGACACTAGAGATATACCAGTGTTGGAACCAATCTTGAAGATTTATACCCATTAATATCATTTGTATTATTCCATGTTGTACATTTCCCTGGGAAACAACATTGTAATAATGTAATCATTGAGCAATGTATCTTCATGTTATTAATGTATTGTCCATGTTCATGTTATTATCTTATGGTTATTGGTGTATGCTTATCTTTCTTGTAATGTAATGATGTTGATTCGAAATGTAATGCGGTCATGTAACCCCAAGGGATTTTGTCATAAGTTGTACATGTATAGTTTCATTTCAAGTATGTTAATGTTCATCTTATGCTATGTTTTACTTAAAAAAAATTGTACCATAAATGTTAGATGTTGTTGTGTCCTTTGGGGTTTGTGTGTCGAGGCGTTACAAAATAAGTCTTTTAATGCTTTCTATTTAATTTTTGTTTAAACTATCATCTCAGTTCTGGATAATCTCAAATAATTCAGATGCAAACACTAACTAAGACCTATAAACACAACTTACATAGTTTAAGTAATAATAGAGCTTGGATTACACAACTTATTTTTGTATGTTTCTTGCATAAGTGCTTCATAAGAAGATTTTAAAGCTAAATTATTAGAAGGAAAGAATTTTCACAACTAAAAGCATTTACATTCTTAATATAGCTTATAACCTGCAAAATACATACTCTTCTACAAAAGGTGCTAACATGAGAAAAAATTACAAGGAAATAGACAAACTTCTCAAGTAATCTCATCAATCAACTACATGCATAGAATAAAGAAGAAAATGAGAAGGGAAAAGAACTCAACTTCATTGATAATCAAGGTACTCACTAGTATACATGTCAAATGAGCTACAAAACACTGTCTTTTTCTCTAAGGACTCAAACAAGTCACAAAGTAGAAAAAAGAAAAAAACCTAACTTTGCAAGTGAATAGTGAAGTGACTATATCCATCCTCTCTCCAAAATCCACCAAAATATTCAACCTATAACCTTCCTAGTTGTATGCAACAATAAAGCCTAAAATATAGCTACTATATCTCCTCCAACAAGACTCCAAAATGTAGAAAAGGTCAACTTTGACCATGTCCATCATGAAGGCATAATAAACCACCTCCTATATTTTCTCATTCCCTCCTAAAGGTGAGTAAACTACCCTACATCTTCTCCCTTGGTTGACCAACTGCTTCAACCATCCCCTAGATGCTTGCAAAAGCATCAAAGCTTAACTATATCCCTTTAAAGCATTTACATTACATGATTTTGCATTAAAGTAACACTTGACTAAGTGATTTATAACATCGCTTAGTCAAGTGTTTTACAATTCAAAGGAGTATGGAAAATAATACCCATAGCTCAGTTCACGTGGGAAATCAAAAAAAAAAATTTCTAAGTCCCAAAGGACTCCTAAGCTTTAATATACAAGGGGACATACAAAACTTACCAAGGAATGAAAACCCACAGGCATATTAGTTTTTTTTGCAAAAGATAAAATGAAAAGGAAAAAATGCCTTAGTCTCTTGTCGGCGTAAACTTAGGGTAAAAACCCTAGCAACAAAAATGATGCAAATCATTTGCAAATGCATTCATTTGTAACATCAAGCTTCTGGAGTTTTCTACCCATCGATACAGGGTTTCTTCCAAGGCTTCTCCTACACTCTCATGGCAGATTTAAAGGCATTTTCTTGTGAAAAATAGATTGAAAGGTCCAGGCAAGCTCTTTGATGTATACATTTTGCATTCCCTTTCACTTTCTATATAAATCATGCTTGCTCGAGCTCTATTTTTTCAAAATTTATGTGTACCATATGCTCGATGCTTCTCCTATAGCAAAAAATTGAAGATTTTAACAAAAAAGTGACAGGCTATGACTTCACTTTGTACATTCTGCATTTTTCTTTGTCATTTTTTGCATTTCAATGCCATGGTTGTGTATTTATGTAGAAAATATAAAATAATTTCTTAACCTTCATGGCCGTAGCTTTACATCTTGTTCTTCATTTTCTGAAAATAGCCATGCTTTCAATTTGTTGTAAACCAAAACTTCTCTCATCTTGCACTTTACCTGCTTGCTGGGGCGCCGCCAAGGTTAAGCACAAGTCGAGCTTTTTTGAACCTGATTATGAGGGTTTTTTTTTAATGGCTTGACCCTAGGGTTTATGAGAAAAATGTATTATGTAGCTTTAAAATTCATGATTCTTCCTTGAATACCTTTGGAAAACTCAAGGGTTTTCATTTATCTAGCAAAAAATGATCTACTTGTTGAGAACCTTAGTTCTAGGCTTGACCCTCATTTTTGAAAAAAATCGTGGTTACTCCATTATGCATTCACTTTGGTTTATACACCTTGCCTATAGGTTACTATTCTCTAAGTATGCTTCGACAAAAAATCTCTCTTTGTGACTGGTCATGAATCAAGTCTTTCTAATCCTTCTCATGACTGTAACTAGGCCATGTAACACCTCTAGGCTAGTATCATAAAATGAAACCTCTGTCAACCTTTTTCTATATGGCCCATGTCTTACCACACTTCCTTATCTATTGCTTACAATCATCTTCATGAATATGGATGTCTCTTTCAAATTCATCATTTTATATTTCATTGATATGACAATCATTTTGTCACGCCTTTACACTTGAGTTCTAAAGAGTTCATTTCCATCTTCATGAGTTTCCTCTATTGAGCATCAAGAAACAAAAAAACATCAAGAAACTGATAAAGCATCTACTTAAGACACCTTGTCCAATGCATATGTTTGTGTCTCCTATAGCTTTTCTCATGTCACTGTGCCTTGAATTTAAATTCTTTTGAGATTGATGACTGCACAAAGAATGTTGGGAATAGGATTCCATTTAATTGCAATCCTAAACATACTTCATGTATCTCCTAAGTCCTTTGAAAGTGTTCCCAACACTAGGATTAGAAAGAGATTAAATTCAAATGAAATGAACATGTAAATTGACATTTGTGATTATTCCTAAATGATAGGAACATGTGTGGATGTCCAAGAAGAGCTCCTACAAGATAGGAGCACATGGGGCACCCACATGGAAGGTGGAACCCACCTTACTTTAGTTAACTATTTGGAGGATTGATAACACTTCAGTAATGCATGTTTTGATCCTACAAATTAGCGATTGCTAATTTACATGAGTGGAGTGGCACTATCAATTTAGTATCAGTTCATTTAAATTCACTTCAGATTAGTTATGGTTCATTTATCTTCAGTTGCATGTAGTTATTTTGAGTTGAATGCTAGTTGACTTGAGTTGCATGACTAATGACTTTAGTTGCATGATAGATAATAGGTGGATACTTTTAGTTAAGTGGGGATAATCAATCATGCATAATGTTTTCATTAATTGGTGGAGAGATATATTTCAGCTAACTAAGATTGACTTGGGACCACCTTGGGCACCCAAGTTGGCTTCTTTTAGTTAACACCTTTTGCATGAGAAGATATTTACAAGGCCCATTCAAGTGGGCCCATTCTTGGGTGCCAATTTTGAGGTGAATTTTGCAAGATATTTTCTTGATCAAAGTTCAGTTAAGTGTTCAGTTTAGGGTGCCTAAATTGAGGAAGACTTTGGTTTGACTTCAGATTACATTATGGAACTCTATTTTCCCAATATAGGCATAGATTTTTGTGAGGAAATTTATGCTCTTGTATTGTACAACTCTTAGGAGTTTACATGCTCATATATTTTCTATTAATTCTAGCAAGTGTATGAGAGTTCCATGAGAGTTTATTGTAGGTTGAGAAGAAGGATTGTTGAAGGCAAGGAAGCATATCAATCAAGGATTGATACAATATTATTGTAATCTTATTCTAAGGTTAAAATAATACAAGCACTAATGATTATAATTGAGTTTTTTTCAGGGAACCTCCATCACTGCCATGATGTGTCACTTCTACTCCTTGTCTGTTCTTCTACAATCTTTTTGTCTCTTTCTACGGTGGTAGAATTAGTCTAAAGCAATTAATTATGCACGAGGTGGCAAAGGTATGAAGTGAATCTAGGTCTCATAGTTTAGAGTTTTAAGCTACAATATTACCTGTAATTTCAACATTTGATGTCGAGCCATGGATTTGGTTTGGGTTTTGATGCCTTTCCTTAAAATTTTGAGTTTGTGCGTGGGAGCTTTTCTTTGTATTATTTCAGATTTAGCCAAAGAAGTGTGTTACAGCCCGGGTTCTAGCACCTCAATGGAATGTTGAAAGACTAAATGGATCTAGTTATGAATGTAGAAAGCAGCTTCATCAGGAGGATCTCCTTGAAGAGAGAGATCAGTGGTTAGCTATTTGTAATGAGAGAAAGTCATCTACAATGATGTCAGATGAGGTTTGGGTAAGCTTGATAAGAAGGAAAGAGGGACTATAAGGTTATGTCTTTCTGATGCTATTCTCTTGAATGTTTCAAATGAAGCTACTGCATATAAGTTGTGGAAAATGATAGGTGACATCTATCAAACCAAAAGTTTTACTAATAAGTTGTATTTGAAAAGACAGTTGTATTCTTTAAAGATGAAAGATTGTGATTTTTTTGCACATCATTTAAATGCTTTCAATTTGATTCTAAGTCAATTAGCATTTGTAGATGTAAAGCTAGAAGATGAAGATAAATGCATTTTGTTACTTTGTTCTTTACCAGAGTCTTGGGAAAATCTAATTGTTGCTATTAGTGGTGGTGGTGGCAGAATCCTAAGGTGGTTGGCTCTGTTCCTCTCCTGGCCAAGGAGATGAGGGAGGATCCATCTAAAGCGGGATCTGGGAGATGCCTTGACATTTTATAGCAGGTAGGCCTAAGGAGAAGAAAGACTTAAGGGGAGAAAGAAAGGAGTAAGTAGGGACAAGGTCTAAACCACAGGTAGGTAAAATTAAAGTGTTGGAAGTAGTGATGAGACATTTACAAAGAAGGATTAGAACAAAGAAAAGAGTTTTGATCTTCTATATAGAAATCCTTGGGGCGAAGCCAGGCTGTGTTCATTGATCATTTCATATAAAACTGCTGGAGCAAGCTTATTGATTGGTTGCTCTATCATATGACTCTAACAAGAGTGGTTCACTAAGTCTATTTATGCATAGTGTGGAGATACCATTCTTTGGAGATAATAGCACAATAAAGATTGTGGGAAAAGGAGAGGCAAAGGTGTGTTTCAGTGATGGTAGGGTTAAGACCCTTAATGATGTTTTAGATATTCCAAGACTTGCTAGAAATCTACTTTTTGTATCTAAGTTCAATGATTCTAGAATGCATGTGTCATTTGACAAAAGGGTGATTTGTAGGGCCATTGAAAGGGGCTGGGTGTTTGCTAAAGAGGATCCCAAATTGGGACTTTGTTTATTAATACCTCCAACAATTTAGGACGTCCAAATGTCTATTGGCTTGAAGAAGTTGTCTTATATGCATATGTTTGTGGCGCTTTCCATACATTGGGCCACATTGGTGAAAAAGGTCTTAGGACCATTCTTAATAAGAAATTGGTTGACAGTATTCTTGATTATAATATTGGAAAAAATGATTTTTGTGAGCATTGTGTGTTTGGAAAGCAATCTAGATCTTCATTTCCTAATGGAACAAATAAAGCTAAAAGATTATTATAGATTATTCATTCAAATGTTATGGGTCTTATGGATATTGACTCTATTGGAAAATCTAGATATATGCCACATTTATTGATGATGTCTCAAGATACACTTGGACCTATTTTATGCATAATTTTTTTTATGTGTTTAATTAGATCATAAGATAAAA
Source organism: Sequoia sempervirens (assembly GCA_007258455.2). Classification (NCBI taxonomy): domain Eukaryota; kingdom Viridiplantae; phylum Streptophyta; class Pinopsida; order Cupressales; family Cupressaceae; genus Sequoia; species Sequoia sempervirens. The sequence goes on from VDFB02058998.1 coordinate 8,793, forward strand.
GTGTTGAGATCAGATAATCATGGTGAATATTGTTCCAAGGAATTTGATGATTATTGTAAGCATGCAAGAATTGTGAGACAAAAAACTACTCCATATAAACTTCAATAAAATGGAGTAGCAGAAAGGAAGGATGAACCAAACCTTAATGGAAAGAGCTAGGAGTATGTTAAGTAGTGCTAAGCTAGATCGATGCCTTTGGGTCGAGGTTGTAAGTAATTCTTGTTATTTAATCAATAGATCTCCTAGTTCATCTATTGAAGATAAAACCCCTTATGAAATGTGGTTAGGTAGGAAACCTAGTGTTGCACATTTAAGGATCTTTGGTTGTGAGGCTTTTGTTCATGTGCCTAAAGAAAAGTTGTCTAAGTTGGATCCAAAAGCACAAAAATGCATATTCATAGGTTATGGTGAAAATGTAAAAGGTTACAAACTTTGGAATCCTTTAACTTGAAAAAATTACTTTATCTAGAGATGTGATTTTCAGGGAATTTAGAACTTATACAGAAGAATAAAAACCAAAGGAGAAGGATACTTCTTGAATAGTGTATTTTGAGACAAATACTGAGAAGCATGAAGATGCACATGTTGAAGAAAAATTGGATGGATTAGATGAGGAGAGTTCACAGAGTTCTTAGATAGATGCTCATGATGAGCATATTGAGGAACAAGAAGAACCTTCTTTGGGAAGATCCATAAGACAACAAAATCCCATTGATAGGTATAGCCCACCTGATTTCCATTGTATATTTTCTTTGATGAGTACTAATGATGAACCTATATCTTACAGGGAAGCTTTGTTTTTAGATGAGAACAAGCTTTGGTCACAAGATATATGCATGAGGAAATGGTTTCCTTGGATACTTGTGACACATGAGATCTTGAGAGTTTGCCAAAGGAAGAAAGGCCACTAGTTGTAAATGGATCTTTAAAAGGAAAATTGGAGCAGATGGTAATATCGAAAGGTATAAGGCTAGGTTAGTAGCCAAGGGCTACTTCCAAAGAGAGGGAGTTGACTTTAATGAAATATTCTCTCCTGTTGCTAATTTAACTTCTATTAGATTCCTTTTATCTATTGTTGCTGCTTATGATTTTGAGATAGAGAAAATGGATGTGAAAATTGCTTTCTTATATGGAAATCTTGATGAGGAGATTTATATGAGGCAACCTGATGGTTTTGTTGTAAAAGGAAAATAATGATTGGTTTGTAGGTTAAAAATATCTTTATATGGATTGAAACAATCACCTAGAATGTGGTACCAGAAGTTTGATGCTTTTGCATTGAAAATTGGTTATGTTAGGAGTGAGGAAGATCATTGTGTTTACATAAAATTTATTGATGATCAACTTTTAATTATTATCTTGTATGTTGATGACATGTTGTTTATTGGTAACAACAAGGTAATGATTAAAGAATTGAAATAAAAAATATCTAGCACATTTGAGATGAAAGATCTAGGGGCTGCAAAATATATTCTTGGTATGGAGATCAACAGAGATAGAGGTAACAAAAGCTTCACTTAAGTCAAAGTAACCATGTTGATACTATTTTGAAATGGTTTAACATGCATGATAATAAACCAATTAATATTCCTTTACCAGTTGGCACAAAGTTAAGTTTAGACATGGGTCCTAAATCTGATTTTGATCATGAGGAAATGTTTGAAATTCCATATGCTAGTGCAATTGGTAGTTTGATGTATGCAATGGTCTGTACAAGATCAGATATTGCTCAAGCAGTGGGAGTTCTAAGTAGGTTTATGTCTAACCCTGGTAAAGAACATTGAAATTATGTTAAGAGGGTGTTTAGATATTTATGAGGTACTTTTGATTTCTATTTGGTTTATCATGGTGCTAATGATATTGACATTATGCACAGATCATTGGACATACAGGGTTTTGTTGATTTAGATTGGGTAGGAGACCTGGATAGTTGGAGGTTGACAAGTGGCCATGTGTTTACTTTTTTTGGAGCTGCAGTTAGTTGGATGAGTAAGAGGCATCCCATGGTTGCTTTTTCTACCACAGAAGCAGAGTACATGGCTGCTACACATGCCTCTAAAGAGGCAGTTTAGTTACAAAGATTTGGGAAAGGTATTGGTTTTAATTGCAAGCAAATTAGACTTGAATGTGATAGTCAGAGTGCTATTTGTTTAGCCAAAAATCCTATGTGTCATGCTTGTACTAAGCACGTTGATGTTGAAGATCACTTTGTGTGAGAAATGGTTGAGAGTGGGAAGGTATTGATTGAGAAAGTTGACACTTTGATCAATGTTGCAGATTATCTTATGAAACCAGTTCTTATAGATAAGTTCTCTTGGTGCAGGAAGGCCATTGGCCTTGAGTCCTATACTTAATTTATAATAATGATTCCTTGTTTAGAATAATTGCAATGTATAATGCCAAGTGGGAGAATGTTGGGAATAGGATTCCATTTAATTGCAATCCTAAACATCTTTCATGTATCTCCTAAGTCCTTGGAAAGTGTTCCCAACACTAGGATTAGAAAGAGATTAAATTCAAATGAAATGAACATGTAAATTAACATTTGCGATTATTTCTAAATGATAGGAACTTGTGGGGACATCCAAGAAGAGCTCCTACAAGATAAGAGCACATGGGGCACCCACATTGAAGGTGGAACCCACCTTGCTTCAATTAACTATTTGGAGTATTGATAACACTTCAGTAATGCGTGTTTTGATCCTACAAATTAGGGATTGCTAATTTACATGAGTGGAGTGACACTATTAGTTCAACATCAGTTTAGTATCAGTTTAGTTCAGTTTAATTCAGTTTAATTCAGTTCAGTTCAGTTCAGTCATCTTTAGTTGCATGTAGTTATTTTGAGTTAATGCTAGTTGACTTGAGTTCAATTGGGTTGCATGACTAATGACTTCAGTTGCATGACATATAATAGGTGGTACTTTCAGTTAAGTGGGGATGATCAATCATGCATAATGTTTGCATGAATTGGTGGAGAGATACATTTCAGTTAACTAAGATTGACTTGGGACCACCTTGGGTTCCCAAGTTGGAATCTTTCAGTTAATACCTTTTGCATGAGAAGATATTTACAAGGCTCAGTCAAGTGGGCCCATTCTTGGGTGCCAACTTTGAGGTGAAGTTTGCAAGATATTTTCTTGACCAAAGTTTAGTTAAGTGTTTAGTTTGGGGTGCCTAAATTGAGGAAGACTTTGGTTTGAATTCAAATTACATTGTGGAACTCTACTTGCCCAATCTAGGCGTATATTTTTGTGAGCAGCTTTATGCTCTTGTATTGTACAACTCTTAGGAGTTTACATGCTCATATATTGCCTATTAATTGCAGCAAGTGTATGAGAGTTCCATGAGAGTTTATTACAGGTTGTGAATAAGGATTGTTGAAGGCGAGGAAGCATATCAATCAAGGATTGATACAATATTATTGTAATCTTATTCTAAGGTTAAATAATACAAGCACTATTGATTCTGGTGGAGTTTTTTCCCAAAAGGGTTTATACATATAAATGTTGTGTCACTTCTATCTCCTTGTCTTATTCTTCTACAATCTTCTATCTCTTTCTACAATTGGTAAAATTGATCTAAACAAATTAATCATACACAAAGAATTGTGACAAAGAACACTTAATTAGATCTATAGTATCAGTTTTACAAGGTTTAATTTACAATATTACCTTCATTTTCAACAGAGAATCCTCATTTCACTGTGACTTTACATAGTGACTATCCATCTAATGGAGTGTGTTTCCTATCTTTGTCGTGACATTAAGCCTCTTCCTATTCACTATACATTTATTACAGTATTCGGAATGTGTTTTCTTTTCAAGATTGCCCCCTTTCTCATTTGTAATACTTAAAAAACTACTCACACCTCTTTGTCTCCACATAAGGAGTCTTGAAATTCCATGCATCTCTTTATATAAATCATGTCATGCCATGTGGACTAAGATTTGGATCCTATTCTTTAGTGATGGTTGTCCCTTTCAAGTAACTCTACACTCTTTGGAATGTGATACAAACATTAATTGCTCAATGGTGACTGCTCTATTTACTTGTCACTATCATTACACATGATACATGGATTATAATATTTATGATTGTCTTTCTCATATCATAGTTCCATTGAACAAGTATTCCTCTTTCATGATAGTGAGCTGGTATTGGCACCTAGGCTTTGTATTGATACTGCCACTAGCTTTTTGCACCCTTTACTTATGACTTGTACTCTTATCCCTCTCAAAGAATGAGAGAGAAACATGTTGGGCTCAACCCTTGTGGGAGCCTCATTTTACTCCACATGTTAATCAAATGAAACAAACCAACAATAAAGATTTCACCTATTCCTGCACAGTGAACAAACATGTTAGATAAAATAGAGCATATGATAGATGTTTATGATAACCTTCTATTTTCTTGGGCATCTGTGATATGCATACTATTTCAATGCTTTATGAAGATTAGGCTATGTGTTTGTAGATGTTTTCATATGTAATGATTGGTGATCCTGATCTCTCACAAAATTTTCTTCACACATGCAGACAACCTTGGAGATCTGGAGGCTGGACAAGCAAGAGGGACTGAAGCATATGTAGTTCAACACAATTGAGATTCATCATTTAGGCAATGAAAGATCCCCTTTCTTTCCATATGCATTTTTACTCTTATGTATCTACAAATGTGTACTCTATTTCCTTTTTTGCATTAAAATAGTTAGTCCCACGACTTGTGTGGGACACCATAAATTTATGATTATCAATAAAGACTACTTTTATGCAACATTTGTTCACTCTTCTCTATTGCATGCATTTGCATAATGTAATGCAAACTATTTTATAATTTATTTTATGCATATGAATGAAACATAGCAGAATTAAATGTGTACCTTTTATCCTTGTTTTGCAAATACTATCTCAACTCTACTTGATTGAGCTAGAAGCGAAATCAGGTAACATTTTTGGCTACATCTGTTAAATGTTTTCCTGCTAAACATCCTGACCAGTTGCTTGAGCTTATCCATTGGGCACAAAGTCACTTAGAAAACTGACAAGACTTGAAAAACAGCCAGCTTGTACATTGCTGCAACTCATCAGACCAATGCATGGTACCTTGAAAACTTATTCCAACTACTAAAAATCAAATCAAACCTGCTAAAATATGCATAACAACAATTAGAGGAAAAAAATACTAAAACAACCTTATTCTAGCCTACTCTAACCTAATCTTACCTACTCTAACCTACTCAAAGACTCATTTTGTACTCAGTTTTGATTATGCTCTAATTTTACTTAGCGATTTTTTGGAGTCCTTGGGAGATACTACATATTTTGTAACTCTTTTGGCATGTATACCAGTGAGTACCTTGAATATCAATGAAGTTGAGTTCTTTTGCCTTCTCATTTTCTGCTTTATTGTCTACATGTTAGTTGATTGATGAGATTACTTGTGAAGTTTGTCTATTTCCTTGTAGTTTTTGTCTCATGTTAGCACCTTTTGCAGAAGAGTATGTAATTTGTAGGTTATAAGTTGTGTTAAGAATGCAAATGCTCCTAGTTGTGAAATTTCTTTCCTTCTAAGAGTTTGGCATTAAAACCTCCTTATGAAACACTTATGCAAGAAACATACAAAATTGAGTTGTGTAAGCCAAACTTTGTCATTGTTTGAACTGTGTATGTAAGCTATGTTTATAGGTCTTAGTTAGTGTTTGGTGCATCATCTTTATTAAAGTTTTCAGTTTATTTTCAATTTATGTTTTTTCTCTTCCCCCTTTCCTTTGCAAGTCTTTAGAATAATTAATAAGGTGAGTACCTTAGGAGTCAGCCTTATCTGGAGGTCCATTCCAAGTTTAGGTAACCCACAACCTAAGAATGTTCACATGTTCCTCCAAAGTGCTAAGTTCTGCAAATTAGCAAGGGTGCAACTTTGAGAGATAACAGTTATGGACCTCAGTTAGTTGGCTAGTTGAAATTTTGTTATAAGACTTTTTCAATGGTGATCTTCCACCATCTAAAATTTAGGATTTTGTTAGAAGTTTAGTATATAGATGTAAGCATTAGAAACAATGCATACAAGATATCGTTATGTTGTTATAATATTTTTTGAACTGTCTTTGTGTTACAATTTTTTTGATATGAATAAAATGAGTTTTTCCAATATTATTCTAAGTTACTAGTTCTGTGCAATGGAATTATCATGGATGGATTCATTTTGAAGATACAAAAGTTCATGTGATCTGAATTAATCATAGGAATTCCCAAGAGCTGGCCACTCAAGGGAATCTCATAGGATAGATAAGTATTTTCATTTTCAATTCTGTTACTTTTATTCTATACATGATAAATGTGGATGAATGTTATTTGTATGTGTGGACCTTTCTCAATTATTCCTGTAGGTCATAGTTTAAGTTTGCAAATTTTTAGTTTTGTTTATTTGAAATTCTAGAGCACCCACTCTGGTTGTCAGTTATAGGTTGTTAAGTTTACTTTTTGTTAGTTGTTAGTTGTTTTCATTTTAATTTTAGAGTTTTACTGCAAGTGTTCCTTCTTAGGTAATTTATATGCTTTCTAGCTTCAGAATTTCACGCTTTATAGCTTAAACAAATTTATGCTTTCTAGTTTGAATGCTTTTTGGTATAGCTGTTGTTTACAACTATTTCAAAGATTCAAAAAACCTAAGAGAGTTAATCAAGATGTTCGCTATTGCATACAACCTTTGAACAATACCCAGTCAATATAATTGATGCATTTCAACTAAAGTGCTAGGACCTAACAAAAATTTGTCACTTTTTAGTGCCATTGCTGGGGAACTTCCTTTTTCTAGTGTTAATAAGAGATTGCTTGAATACCTCTTTTAGAAAAAAAAATAGTTGCTAGGCTTCTATTCTGCATCGCCAGGAAACAAGGCCCCCATGAAAGATTCATACCAAAAATCCCCCAAAAGATGTTCCAACCACAAGTAGGGAGGAAGAAGTCTTAGTTGAAGAACTTATCAAAGAATCAATCAAGCAGGATCAACTTGAGACCTCCCCGTATACCTCAAAACTTCAACCATTTGAGCAAACTGTTGTAGAGGAAAACATTCCTTTGCATACCATCAAACCTCAACCATTAGAGAATTTTTTTGAAGAGGAACACATTCTTTTCAACATTATGGGTGATTGTAGAAATGACGCTAACCCAATAGGGGGCGCACACACATTTACTTATCCTATTGCTCTCGATCAGGATGACGATACACCTATGAAAAAAATTTCACTAGCCTTCTTACCAACTTTTAGAGCTTTATCCTCTGAAGACCCCGACTAGTTCCTATTTGAGTTCAAAGTGTTGTGTCAGATGTATGACTACAAGAATGATAACCAAAAACTGAAACTTTTTCCCTCCACCCTGAAAGATGCTGCAATGTGTTGGTTCATGGGATTAGCTTCAGGGTCAATAACCTCTTGGGATGATATAGAGTCTTCCTTTTTGGACAAATACTAGAGTTACTATAGAGTCAGCTATAGGAAGGAGGAGTTGTTCAAATTAAGGTAGAATAAAGATGAAATCCTAGAGATAGGTTTATCTTCTTATCTAAATGATATGACAGAGAAGCCATAAGTCTAAAAATTCTAAAGACCATATTTCTTAAGGGACTTGATGAAGATGCTAGGAGAAGCCTAGACTTAATGGGAAAAGGAGATGTGTCCCAACTTGGACTTGATGATATCATTGAGTTATGCTGGAATTTCTCTCGTACTCGAGAAGGTATTCACAAATCTACTCTTTTTAGAGGTTCCAATGAAATAGGAAAATTGTGTGAAGAGATAGAAAATATTAAGACTGACATTCTCATTCAACTAAACACCACACTAGATGGAATATAGGCCAAAACACGTAACCCTGAGACCTTATCCATCTATTGTCCTAGGTGTCAAAACAAACATCTATTAAGAGAATTTCCCTTGGATAAAGTTGATGTTTTCCAAGTTTATGAGAAGAGTCATGCTACTAATCAATGTGATATCTTAAATGCAATCAAAAATTCCAAGAAAAGGATAGCTTGGGTTGAAGAGGAGATCAATCTTGTGAATCAAAGTCCTAGAGGGAATTTATCTTATAGCCAGAACTCAAATCCTGCCTAGCGAACTCCAACCAATTGGAATAATAATTAATGTGTGACACTTTGGCCTTAAGCACCACCTAATTGGGGAGCTTACCCTTGGGGACCACCTGAATGGGAAAATCAATCCTAGGGGAACCCCTAATGGTCAAACCAGACTCAACAATAATGGTATCCTCAAAACCTTGCTCCTCAATGAAATCAACCTAAAAATTAGTTTTACATTGGGCCTAGGAGGATTCCTAATCCACAACAAAAAATTTTACGAGCCCCTCAGAACCCTCAATAAAATGAGTAGGTTAACCAACCACAACTCCTAGCACAACTTGTCCCTAATCCAAAGAATAATTGTCAAAATATACTAGTATATTCTATGAAATAGGAAAGTGTGACTGGACTCAATGCTATCTATTGTGGAAACCTGTAGTTAAGGTCAAGAAAAACACTCTAGCAACCTACTATAGTTGAAATCTTGGATGAGTAGATTAAGGAATTTTCTAAAACGGCTAAAACATTCTCCACACCTTTAGAGAAAAACCCAGTGAGTAATCAAGACAAGACCCTTCCACAATACTCATTTGAAACTTTCAAGTTACCTCAAGAGGAGGGTGATTAGAGTACAACAAATCTTTTAAGAAGGATTGCATCTTGAAAGAGAAAACTCAGGCACCTTTTCTGGAGCATCTCAAATTAACCGCCTTGAAAAACCCTCTGAAAATGACCTTATCCACTGAAACTGTGCTGATACAAGAGATTAAATATCTTCAAGTCAAGGTTTATTTGTTACAAGAAATTAAAGAGATTCATGAATTAAACCAACTGATTAAATAGTTGTGCATTAAAACACCACGAAGGAAACCAAAATAGATTAATACTATTCACATAAACGGGTAACTAGCTGACTTTTTGTTGGAAAAATCGCAACTCCAAAATATGATGACCCAAGTAGCCCACTTCTAATAGTGACAATTAATGAGGTAGCAATACCTAATGCACTTGTGAACCTAGGCATGGCCATTAATGTAATGATGGTTGATGTTATGGAAAAGGTGGGACTCAATGATTTATGTCCCACAACTACAATGTTGGAAAATCAATCCATAAATATTCTCAAAGGTGTTGTAGAAAATGTTCTTGTTAAGGTTGATGGTTGGGAATATCTAGTAGACTTCCAAATAATCTAGTCCCTCACATTGAAGGACAATTATCCGATAATTCTAGGAAGACCGTGGCTAGCTACAGTTGTAGCCAAGATTGACTGCAGGGAGGGAGGAATGACCATTTCACATGGTCCCAATAGTAAACATTTATTCATGTATCCCCCCGCTAAACCTGCTGAACATAACAAAGTTTGGGTTGATGAACTAGACGGTCCCAACGAACAAGAGAATCTAGCATCACTTGCGATGGTAGCAATTAAACAACATGGTGAAGAGTTAGAAGATGAGTTGGAAAACAATATGGAAAATCTTACTGTAGACTCAAGTGATGAGGAAATGGTAGGCATAGAAGAGATTCTAGGGCAGCCAATCAACATTGATCACATTGAATTTGATTACACTAGCTTCGTGGGAGTACCTTGTCCCTTGGCTAATATCATTCCAAAAATGGATCAATTCTTCAAAGATATTGCCAGACTTCATATAACCATACTACATAGCTATCCTCTCAACACTTTGACTAGAGAAGTTTATACTTTCACCTCCAATCATATAGGTGTGAAAACCATCATGTTATTACCAGGATAAACTTCAAATATCAACAACTGGTTGACAGAGCCAGAAGAGCACAAATTGTTTGATGTTTTGGTGAATAGATCTAAAGCTTTTGCTTGGGATTATACTAATATGAGAGGAATATGCCCAAGTGTTTGTACCCATCACATCTATACTGAGGATGTTAGACCTGTTCATCAACCACATGAAGACTCAATCCTGCTTTGAAAGACATTGTTAAAATAGAAATTGAGAAAATCCTACAAGTAGGATTCATCTATCCCATTTCTGATAGTAAATGGGTTTCGCCTCTGGTTGTGGTCCCAAAGAAAAATGGGAAGTGGAGGGTGTGCATTGACTGTAGGGAACTTAACAAAGCTACCCATAGAGATTACTTCCCTCTACCATATGTAGACCAAGTCTTGGATAACTTGGATGGAAGGAAGTATTTCTCATTCCTGGATGGATTTAGTGGATATAACCAGATATAGGTAGCAGTAAAAGACCAGGAAAAAGCAACTTTTTCTTTCCCCTAGGGAACATTCACATATCGAGTCCTTCCCTTCGGGCTATGTAATGCTCCTACAACATTTCAAAGAGCTATCCTAGCAATATTCATTGAGCTAGTAAATGACTGTGTGGAAGTCTACATGTATGACTTCATTGTGTATGGGTCAATTTTTGATGAAGGCCTTCAAAATATAGACAAAGTATTGAAGCAATATGAGGACTATCGATTATCCCTGAGTCATGAAAAATGCCTAATAATGGTAGAACAAGGGATAGTGTTGGGACACCACATTTCAGTTGAAGGGATGAAAGTGGAACCTAAGAAAATTGAGGTAATACAACAACTTGAGACTCTGAAAAAACAAAGTGACATTAGAAATTTCTTAGGACATGCTAGATACTACCAGAGATTGATAGAAAATTTCAGCAAAATTGCAAACGCTATGTTTTCCCTCCTTCAAAAGAATGTAGAGTTTTTCTGGGTAGCAAAGTGTCAATCATCATTTGAGATCATTAAGGAGAAAATCATCTTTGATCCTATCCTACATGGACCTAATTGGGACCTTCCATTCCATATTTATGCAAAAATTATACCACCATTACAAACCATTATTAATGGACAAAATTATACCACCACGGAGAAATAATTTCTAGCTATAGTACATGCAATCAAGAAATTTCATCATTACATTATAGGGTACAAAGTGACTGTGTTCATAGACCATTTAGCTATCAAGTAGTTAATGAACAAACCTATAGCAAACAAAAGGATAATTAGGTGGTTATTTCTTCTACAAGAATTCAATGTGACCATTATTGATAAACCTAGAAATTTCAACGTAGTTGCGGATTTCTTGTCTCAGATCAAACAAGACAATAGGAAAAATTCCCAGATGAAAATTTGTTTTCAATCTCCATTAAAACCCCTTGGTTTTCTGACATTTCCAACTACTTGGCCACTTTAGAGTGCCACTATATTTTACGTCAAAATAGAAGAAACACCTCATTCGAGAAAGCGCTCAAATCAAATGGATTTTAATGGAATATTATTTCGATGGGGTCCTGATATGGTTTTACAACATTGTGTAAGGATAGATGAAACATATAGCATCCCTAGATCTTGCCATGATGACCCCTCTGGAGGCCATTATTTTTCCAAGAGGATGTCTCATAAGATCTTGGTTGTAGGATATTACTGGCCCTCTATGCATAAAGATGTAAAGAAATATGTTCGCCATTGTGATGAATGCCAAAGAGTAGGGTGACCTACTACATCCAATGAAATGCCTCTGCAACCCCATGCAGTTCTTGAACCATTTGAAAAGTGGGGATTGGATATTCATGGTCCTAAAGACCCCCCTTTGCAAGGGAAAGAGTACATTTTGGTCTATACTGATTATCTGACTAAATGGGAAGAATTTCAATCTCTAAGAGTTGCTAGGGAAGAACAAGTAGATGACTTCTTGTATAATAATTTTTTTCTCAGATTTAGAGCCCCTATAACAATTGTCACAGATCAGAGACCTTAGTTTATGTCCAAAGTTCTATTATCCTTCACTGATCATTTCCAAGTAAGCCATAAGAAGTCATCACCCTATTATCCTCAAATGAATGGTCAAGTAAAAGTCACTAACAGGGAGCTTGAGAATATTCTAACAAAAATAGTTTCATCAAGGAGAAAAGGTTGGGCTAGAAAACAACTTGAAGCCATTTGGGCTTATAACACAACCTGGAAATCAACCACCAATTTTAGTCCATACGAGTTAGTTTTTGGGAATAAGCCACTTCTACACATTGAATTTAAACTTCAAACCCTGAGAACAACAATGGAGTTAGGCTTAGATCTCAAATGAGCTCAAGTTGAAAGAATCCTACAACTTAGTGAATTAGATGAAATTCGTTTAGATGTTGTCCACCAAACTAAACTAATTCAACACCAATGAAAGGCCTAACATGATAAACATATAAAGGAGAGAGAGTTCCATAATGGGGATTGGGTGTTGTTATTCGATTCTTGATATAAAGATCATCAAGGGAAATTGAGGACTCATTGGCTAGGTCCATATGAAATTTTTGAAGTATTTTCAAAAGGAGCAGTGTAGTTCAAGCCCATTGATGGTGGCACACGAACTTTGTTAGTCAATGGACATCAATTGCACATTTACCATAAACTAGTTAACAAGGAGGAATTTACAAGAATAGTAGAAATGCAAGGAGAAGTACAATGCATTGAATCTGCTACAACAAAGCCAATGGAATGTTCAGATTCATAGTCACCCAGTATTAAAAAATTATAAAATAAAGAAAACAAATAAAATAAATAAATAAATAAATATTGCATGTGTATGTATTTGTAATTACTTCAGAGCATTTATTTTGAATTTTTCATGCTTTGGAATTGGCTAAATTCGTTGCTATTTTGTGGGACATCATGATTAATCAAATACAAATTTTGACACATCTTGCACTGATGGTCTATAACTTATTGGCTCGATTGTTGCGGTGCTTCAAAAATTTCATGCTTGATGTTGTCATTCCCTATTTTGTTCCTACAGTCTGGCACATCTTTCAATGATGCTTTGGAAAGTCTAAGTCCAAAGTCCTTCATTTTTCTTCCTTATTCTGGCAACATCTTTTGGCGATGCTCCAGAAATTCTTTTGTTGCATTCTAGTTGCATCTTTCAACAATGCTCCAAAATTTTGTTGTTTTCTTCCTTCTAGCAACATCTTTTGATGATGCTTTAGAAAATTTTTCTTTCTTCTTCTGGATACATCTTTCGATGATGTTTCAAAAATTATGTTGCTGCTTCTGATTGTATCTTTCGGCGATGCTCCAAAATTTTTGTTGCTGCTTCTGGCTGCATCTTTTGGCGATGCTTAAGAAAATTGTTGCATTCCAACGACATCTTTCAGCGATGCTCCAGAATTTTATTTTTCACTCCAACTGCATCTTCCAACAATGCTCCAAAATTTTTCCACTTCACTTTTTCATTTTGAATGCATCTCTCAGCATGCTTTTGCACATTTCTTTCCTTACCTCGGCTGCATATTTCAGCGATACTCTAGACTTTTGTAAATTCTCTTCCTTCCCAAATGCTTTGATATTTCCAACGTCATACGCATGCTCATTATTAAATTTTACCATTACCTTCAAAATTCATGCCCTACATTGCCATCTCCTATCATAATAATAAAAATTATTATGGCTATTTTTTCGTCATAGTAATTCCAACATTAATTAGATGTGCCATCCTCATTCATAATAAATTCATTACCACCCTTTCCATCCCATCTGATTATACTGTTACATTAGCAAAGGTAAGCAATTTTCAAATTGGTGACGGGATGTATGGTACGTACAACTTTTACTTTAAGTAGATAATTATTGTGAATAAAAATAAATAAAGTGGCACGTTACACCACCCTTTTCCAAACTTAGTAAATTGTGTGGATTGTATGTTTGCTTGAGGTGTGGTATTTTTTGTGCTTTTTCCCATGCAAAATAATAATGAAAGTACAATGAATCCCAAATGCAACAATTAATTCATGTCACATCAGTTGTATCAAAGTACGAGTGGTTGCAAAGTTTAAATTTTCTTTGCTCTACATTATAGTTTTGTTTAAACAGTTTTTGAGCATCAACACTCAGTAGAAACTGTGTAGAACCACAAGGAAGACACAACATGGGAGGAGCCAAGAAAAAATCAGAGTTGGTTTCCGTAGATAAGTTATTGGCACTAAGTAATATTTCAGAACTATTTTAGAGGGTTGGGTGGTTGGAGTTCCTGAAGAAATTTGAGGGACACAATGAGCAGTTGGTGAAAGAATTTGCAGAGAATTTCTCAGATGGTCAATCTATAGTACATGGGCAGTAACCTGATTCTAGGTATGTCCTCAAATAATTTCCTGTTTATTTGGTATTAGGAATGAGGGTATAAATTTCTTAGAAACCACCAATATTTCTTATCAGAAAATGGTAGAACTTTTTAGTCGAGAGGGAAAACCTAGTCTTTTGCTTATTGCTATTGTAGACATCTAAATTTGACCACTTCCATATGATCAAAGTTGTCTCCTTAATCATCTCTTTGTTCATTTACTTCATCCCTTTTTCCGGTATTAATTAAATTACTCATTTAATTAATATTTCATGTCTTCCATAAGGTTTCCAAAGTATTTAATTTAATAAATACTTTTCCCCTCTTTCCTCTCTAAATTAAATAAATGTATCACTTTATTTAATCTAGTCATATTATCTTTTGGAATTTTAAATTCATTTTTAAATTCCTCACTTTCTCTCTCATTGTCACATCCTCCAACTTTTGCAAGTTGATCTCTAATCCCTCTTAGCAATTTAATCATCTTTCTTAGTCATAATTAATTTATGATTAAGATGTGCACACTCTAATCATCATTAGGGTCCCATCCTCCATAATTTCTCACTTGTCTCTAATCCTTCATTAACTAGCCTAATCAACCTCTCAAGGAATTTTTAATTCCTTTTATCATTCCAAGGAATATTAAATTCCTTTTTCTTTTCCCCATGTGATCTTTGACTTGTCACATCAAGTCACATGTGAAATCTAACCCTCTTCTAATCTATCA
>VDFB02058999.1:0-24422 GCA_007258455.2 Sequoia sempervirens
TTAGCAGAAGATTTCTCAAAGTTGTTCCATCATGTTGAATGGCATTTGTGGCTGATGAGCTATGGTAGCTGGCTCCTTCTGCCTTGCAGTTGGAACATTCAGTTGTTTGGCAACTGCTAGGGTGGCCAAAGGAGCTTTCGCTTTCGAAGGAGGTGAGTTCTTGGAACCAAGAACAATGGCCCTAGACTGTTGCGGAACTAATGGTACAACTATTGACTTACCGAGCATTGGATTAGGTGACCCTTTAGGTTGCAAAGACATCAATTCTCCAGTGAGTCTCCACTTGGAATGAGTATTGTAATCTGATTGAACTTGTGATGCCTAGGTTAGCGGAATGTTGTTTGAGAATGTCGACTCCTCTTCTTCCATTGAAGAAAAGAGTGGCTGGTCAAATGCTATATCTAGCTCTTGCTCTATAGACATTCCTTGCATTTGAGCAGTGAGAACCACATTCTCCATTTGCTGAGAGGTGTAGGCATGACCTTTGGAGTCAGGCATGATGCCTTGACTATGTTGCTCTGCTATCTTCTATTGTAAATTACCTCATAGGAAATTTCAAGGCATGCGTGCATCATTGCAAGGTAAGCACTATGGGTTAATCTCCTCAAATAGATTATTTTGTCCCGCTTTCAGCTCTTTACTCATACTAGGATCTAGACAGTCTGCATGGGCATAGTCGCGAACGCGAGCTGGAAGTGCCACTGTTGAGCTTGGGTATTACTATGTGATCTATCCTGCCATTGATTTTGTTGAAAAGGAGGTTTCTCACCTTGGTAGTTTTGGTAAGCAAGCTTTCGGTAGGCATACTATTGCCACTTCATACTAGTTAACTCATTTGTCATGGTTCAAAACTGCTCCTTCATGTCATTCATCTCAGCTGCCAAGGGATTAGGCATTGAATACGCTTCCAGCGTCATTCCTAGATACACATACATAGATTGGGGAGGCGCAGGAGCATTGGTTGAAGCTACCTTTGGTCTTGCTACGGTTGACTCCGGGAACACTGGCATGATAGGTCACAGTGCCTGTTTGAGCCTAAATTTCATGCAAATTTTAGGTTCCCATATTCAAAGAATTGATTTTGGCACTCAGAAGTAAAGTTGAAAATTTTGCTTATGTAGCTCATTTTGAAAAATCATAACTTTGGATTTGTTTGTTTTTATGCCAAACCACTTTGCAGACATGTTCATCTACCATATGGGAATGTGCACACCAATTTTTAGCTTCATATGATTAGTTTTGACAAAGTTTGAAGGCCAAGTTGAAGGGTTTTGAGATAATCTTTGTCAGACAGTGAAAATCCTATTAAAGTGGTTAACTTTGAGGATGAATATTAAGCAAATGAATAATGATCATAACAAAATGGTTGATTCCTTCAATTCAATATATGATAATGAGCAGAATAATGAGAAATGTTGCATTGAATATGCACACACATTGTATGGTGAAGATGACTGACATTTATTTCATGATGATAGAGAATATGAATTGTTGAATGATAAAAGGAACATAAGTCAAGTTGAACACAATGATTCTCTGAAAGTTTTCAATAACAGTGACAGGGTAAATTGCACCAATATTTTCAAGAGGAACCTAATGAACTAAAAACAAAACAAGGTGTATGAAAAGGGAAAATAAAGACAATTCTTTTTGTTGGCCTTGTGCCATCAGCTATGGTATGTTTTTTCAAAAAATCGTGTTAGTTCATCACAAAAAAAGTGGGTTTAAATTTGTTGCTTGATGGATAAATTATTTGGTCTGCTCTTCCAGTGATCTAGATTCTTGCAATGATCTCACAATCATTCATCCCCAAATAGAGCAACTGTTGGAGCCTAAAATTTCATGCAAATTTTAGGTTCCCATATTCAAAGAATTGATTTTGGCACTTAAAAGTAAAGTTGAAAAATCTGCCTATGTAGCTCATTTTGAAAAATCATAACTTTGGATTTGTTTGTTTTTATGCCAAACCACTTTGCAGACATGTTCATCTACCATATGAGAATTTGCAAACCAATTTTTAGCTTCATACGATTAGTTTTGACAAAGTTTCAAAAAGCCAAGTTGATGGGTTTTTGAGAAAATCTGCTATCAGCATAGTGAAAGTCCTGTTAAAGTGGTCAACTTTGAGGGTGAATATTAAGCAAATGAATAATGATAATAACAAAATGGTTGATGCCTTAAATTATCTACAAAAAAGTCTACCTCCATGCCAATTTTCAGGTCTCCAGGGAATCATTTGATATTTTTGCAAAGCCAAAACCAAATGAATTTTACACAGTTTGGAAACTGCATTTCTAGAACAAATGCAAAATAGTCAACTTTGATGTTTGATATTTCATGAATGAAAATTATTGGTGAAAAATAATCTTGCAAACATGTTCACCATGCCCAAATGAGCTAATATCCAAAGTTATAGCTTCCCAAGATCACATTTGATATTTTTTCAAAAGGGGCAAATGGAAGGTTTCAATTGAGCTTGACAGTGGTAATTTTCAGAAAATGTCAAGTAAACAACTTTGGGAATTTATAGTTTGCATTTCTGAAAACTTCATACCAAACCATTTTATGAGCATACTCTCCTATCACAACTCAACATGTATGTTCATTTTCATGGTCATCAGGGGAGTTCTAATATGCTTTTAAATTGTTTCACCATTGCTCCCGGGCTAGATTTGGCACTCCGGAAAATTTACAAATTTTGAAATTCTAAGAACGACCCAGTTGGTTTTTAGGCCTCAAATGTCTCAATTTTCAATTTTGTTGGATGTTGAGCTCATTTGGTTTAGTAATTTAAAATTTCATTTTTCTTGCTACAAGCTCCGGCAGGGACTATTTACAAAGGAAGTACCTTGATTTGGTGAGCTATTCAAAATCCGTAAAAAAATCACTTCCAAAATAATTGATCACGGTCGCTTACAAATTTTCGTGGCTCTAGGATGCTCTGTGTGCCCGCGGTGAAATTAATTAATTTGCTCTCCAACCAAAATTGAAAAATTATTTCTTAAGTTCTAAAGTTCAAATGACATATATTTTAAAACATTGGGTAAGTTTTAAAATGAATATGGATGCTTTCAAAACCCTAAATATTTCAGTGTTTTATAAAGTTTAAACTTTGTAAAATATTTGGAAGATAAATAAGCAATGAAGAAATTTATCGGCAAGAGAATCAAAGTCAGATTGAAGTCTTATCGATGAGAGCTTGTCATGCTGATAGCTTGAAGGAGGAAATAAATATTCAAAAGAATTCTATCCGTACAATATGGGTAAAATCCAAAAGGAATGAAATCACAAGAGTCATAAAATGAGAAATTATAGAATAAAGGTGAAGATGGAGAGATAAAATATTTTCTTCATAAAGTAAAATATTCTCATTGAAATATGAAATATTTTCACCATGGGCGGGGTAATTATTTTACCTAGAATATTTTAAATGATTGAAAGTAAATTTTCATGGAGAAAACTAAAGGAAAAAAAAGCTTTGAAGTGGGTGATTATTTTTGTTGAATAAAGATGAACAAATTAAATACAAAGTAAAACACCTTCATGAGGATGGGAAATATTTTCACCAAGGGAGTTAAAAGGCGGGTAATTACTTTTTGGAGTGAAAAAGTAAAAATCACCAACAAAGGGATTAAAGCTTATTGCGAAGTGATTTTCATGGAGACAAAGTTAACAAAGATTAAAAATATTTAATTTGCCAAAAGACAACTAATTAAATATTTTATTTTTTGAAGTGTTGCACCAAAAGGAAGAGTTGTACCAGACAGATGCTGAGAAGAGTTGTAACCCTAAAATAATGTATATATTTCAAATGAAATTAGAGAAGATCGAGGAGAGATAAGTAGGGTAGGTAGTTGGATAGGGTGAACTGTTGCGGAAATAAATATCATGTTGTACATTGTAAAATCTTTTCAAATTATGTAATGGAGAAGAATGCATAAATTTGGCGATCCAATTATGGTGTCAGTTGTTTGTTGAATTTATTTGAAAATATTATTTAAATTGAAATATCAAGGATATTCTTCAATTTATCAAAGCACACGTGTTGCTCTTGTGTGGTTTAGTTAATTGGTTCCTGCAAGATAGGATTAAATCCTTCTAATTAATCACAGTAATTTGGAAAAGGACATTTGGATTATTAAGAAGAATCTAATAATTACACTCTTGCCTGTTTATACAAGTTATAAACATAAAAGTGCCAAAAATTTGAATTGTATCCAGAAATAGGACACAAATATTATTTACCTCTTGACTCCATTAGCCCAACAGTAAGTAGGCACTTGGTCACACATCCACATTTTAGAATTTCATAAAATCTTATTAAAACATCCATATCTCAATTTCAATATATACTTTAGGAGTAGGAATAGTTAGCAAGCTTTTATCTATTACATTTGTGCCATTGTAATAGATCCATCAAATCAATCAAGTCATACAACTTTAAATCTGCTTATTCATATAGGTACACCCGCCTAGGTCTAGCAGCACCTGAAGAAAGAAGGTCTAAACCATTTGGCCTTATGCATTACCCTAAAACGTACAAAGAGATTGGCAACCTCTTGAGGCATTTCACCTGCATTTTTGAGAGCTAACAGGCCAACTTTCCAGCGGCAATAAGATTGTTCTCCATGGTGATGGCAAGGCTATATGCATTAGGTAAGGTATTTCTACCAAGAGATTGCAGCATCACAAAAATATCAGCATGTATAGAATTTAGATAGAACATGAACAATAGATTTGGAGGCAGCCGACTACCAACAGGGACCCTCTGCCAAGTCGAATGAAATCAAGCATTGAAATCAACCAGAGCTTCATGAGGAGCCCACTTTATACTAGCCAGTTGGTGATATAGAAAAGATTTGTCACCATTGTTTGAGAAGCGCTGATAGAAAGGATTTCTGAGCTCATCCCAATTGCCAATTGTATTAGCTGGAAGAGTACGATACCAGTCTAACGCCTTTCCTTTGAAAGAGGATGTGAGTAACCGCAGAGCCACATTTTGGTTAGTAATGCCATGAACCGGGCGCTTACAACCACATCCTACAAGTGCTCAGTGGAGTTTTTGCATCATCCCAAGTGAATTTTGGGACAACCTTTAAAGAAGAAGTTGGGATTGGAGCCCAAACTTTGGGTGGTATGAGGGCTATCAAAGGTATACAACATCCTAGGCTACAAAATTTGTAGGTCCTGCATCATCATTGCAAGGGAAGAGGAGAAGTAGGAGGTGATGGAAGTGACGTGTTACCTTGTTGACCTCTTGCCCGATTGAAACTAGCGGTGACAAGCAAGCCGGGGGTTCTTGCGGTTTGAGACCTAGTGACGGGCCTATGGCTCATACACTCTTTTAGTTCTGCGTGAATGTTTAATCTCCACCATAGAAGAAAAAAACTATTGATGCAAAATTTTGCAGGTAGTAGCCTTATGGGAAACTTAGCTATTGTGGGACTTGTGCGCACAACTAAGTGACCTCCAAGATTTTATCGAAGCTGGCTCTTCATTTTTTAATGGGGGTGAGAAAAGGGAAAGAAGATAAACATGAAATAAACAAATCTAAGCTAAGGCGATGCACCAAATCAGTGATGAAATAAGTAAGCACATTGCAGAAAATAAAGGCTCAGACAGTAACTAGTGTATATTAAAGAGACGATTCCCAAGCACTGCAAACATACAAACATCAAACCATTTGCATAATATAACCCACACAACATAAACTAAAACAAAGGAGTAGCAACATGATTTGTATTATGCTAAGCTATATAAAGATTACAAAAGCTTCTAACAAATGTTCATATATTCTCATAAAATGCAAGAACAATCTAATGTTCTATCAAATCCTTGAAAACAGAGAGGCCGAATAGGTTGGCACAGTCTGCAAGTTTAGATTTAATATTAAACACTACAGAGGCTAATTCTTAGTGCTAGGAAACTTAGTTTATCTAACAACAACCATAAAATGAAGAAAGGGTTGCTTATATTAGCTAGCCCATCGCCTGAAGCACCAACAAGAAAATATGCTCCTGGGAGATCACCAACAATAATGATTCCAAATCACTGGTACCAATAGAACAAAGGAAAGGTAGCCTGCCAGCAGGGACACCTCGAGGAGAAGTGGGCCACACAATAGCAAGATGAAAAGACACATGACAACAAGATGGGAATAGTTGCAACGACCATCGAACCAAAATAACAATTGTCCAAATGATCACCATGCAATAGGCTCCCAATAAAAAGCAACTGTGGCATGGGCCCCATCCGAATGGAAAGCAAGCGAAGGCAACGTGTCAAGTGACTGGAGCTCGACAAAAATAAAGAGAGTCATGTTGAAGGGAAACTTTGATAGAATGCCACATGGTAGCAGTTGGAAAGTTGCGAGTAGTACAAAGTAAAAAGCGGAGCCACAAATAAAAGAAAGACCACGAAGGAAAAGAATGGTGCATGAATAATTATTCACACTAAAAATAGTAAGTGTATCAGAATCAATCCCACCAAAAGAGGATGCTGTAAAATGGGGACATTACACAAAACTCCAAACACCTCCATTTCCCAAAATGAGACACTTGCCTCCTTTAGACACATAGATAACCAAATAAATGACATGGATCAAGTCATAGAAGAACATAAAAGGCTACTATGGATCAAGCGAAAGAAGAAGAGAAAAAATCTACCATGGAAAAAATTGATATCCCAAATGATCAAGTAGACACAAGCATGGTGAATGATAAAGCCAAAATATCCTATCAACTAGGATCATCCACTTTTACCAAATTGACCTTTCTCACAGAGGAGAAGATTCCAAGCATTAGTTTCCACATACATAATGATGGGTTCACATCTTGCTTCCAAAATAACAAATAACCCATCACAAATAGAATATTTCAGAGCATGTGGTATTGAGGAAGATGACTAGACCTACATGAGCAAGGCATTTGAGAACCAATACACTTTTATGAAAATCCTAGACATCAAGGTCTTGGATTTTCTTCAATAAAAAAATAAGATGATGTTAGTGATAGCTCCATGATATTAGGGGAAACTTTATCCAATAAAAACATCAAAATGGGGGCCATGAGTAGTCCTTGTCATAAGGTTACTGCCAACACTTCATCCACACCATAAACCATCATTCCAACATAGTTAAACCCATCAACTGGAACCAACAAAAACAAAATTCTTACAAGCCTAAAGCCCAAAATCATTTATACCGAAGTCCATTGAATGCAAAATTCCAAATGGATAAATGAAGTTAAAGTGGATCCCAAAGAAAAGTGGATCAAATAAAGAAAAAAATTCAATTCCAATATCCAATCAAAGTGTGGAGCCATAAGAAAAGAGGTCTCTGACATATAATAAATGTCCACATCCTTCAAAATGGTCATCACACAAGGCATATAAAATTCATGGTTCCAAACACTATCCCAATCAAAATTCCAAACTCCATCATTCACCACCCCAAGTTTGGAAAATAAAAATTCCTACATCCAAAATTCCAAATATTCCATCCACACCTACCATCATCCATCATAATCCTACATCTCGCCTAAAGTCTAAAACTCCCATGTCACAAATTCATCACATCTTGGTAGCAACTCTTTATCATAAGGACTCCCATGGAACTCTATCACGATGTGCATATTTCAACAAAGCCAAACCTAGTATGAAAAATGATCACTATGACATCGATCAGTTGTATGCAAGTGCTATGATCTTGAAAAGATAACTACTCCATAAAGGTCACTATTGGAATATCATGACACCGACATCTATATCAACACCATCAAAGGATTCAAAATAGTCAGTGATCATCCAAAATATCAATTCCATATAAAAAAATAAAAAAAATTATCACCTTGATGAAACTTGGCAAACAGATGTCTTGTGTGACAAAAAAAAAATAGTAAAGAGAAAATTTTTGTCCAATAGTGAAAGCCATTCTTATGGAACTTTGGATAAGTATCATGATGAAAACTTGGCAAACAGGCATCATGTGTAAGAGCAATTATCTATGTGGACTATTACACTTGGGGGAAAGTTATCTTATCTCCCATACCTTTCTCATGACATTTTCCATCTATCCATTTAGTCCACATTATTCCCATTCATTTTCCCACCTACTTTGATCTTGATAAGGACTAAGGTACAGACATAAATCATGCTTTGGGAAAATTTTTGACATGTATATCCTTTGGTCATACACTATTCATGAAATATCATGTCATTGCCTTGATAGCGTTATCCAAACCCATACCTCAAAGAAAATAGATTATCCTTATGTGACATAGTCCTTGGAGACCATATGATAATTCTTCTAGCCAATAATCCTCATGTCTCCTATCTTTTACCAAAATTCACCCATCATCCTTCATACCTATCACATGTCTTGGTTTTCCCTTGTCATTAGTTTAAGGATTCTAATCCACTTATCCAAGTCCCCTCCATAATCCTATCTATTCCTAAGGTTAGTCATTCCAAATGCAATAAGCCTAATCCATATAATCTTGCTATGCATCCTAGCGCATTATCCAAAAAATTCCTTGGATTTGTTTCTAGCCTTACTACAAACCTTGACCCTTTAGTCACATTATCTTCATCCTCATGTTGTTTTGGGATGTGTCCTTCCCATGTCAAACAACTTCGTCATCATCATTATCACCTGTCAATTGGTTTTCAACTTGACTAGGAGCAAGATCATGGTTGTCCTTGGATTCTTGTGTATGCTTTCTCACTTGCTTGTAGGCATCATTCACATGCATTTTTCATGGTCCTTATGGTCACCCTTGATTCATAACAAATTTTTCCTCCATCATCTTCGTGTCTTCCATCATAACACTTGACATCATGTGTCTTATCACCTTCCATAATGCCTATCCCATTCCACCTCTAATAAATTGGTCTCATACCCAATTGGGGGAAAATATTGACCTATGTCTTCATGGATTCTACACTTGTTGTTGGACGTCATTATATCAAAAAGCCAAAAAAATCAAATATTCCTAAAAAGACAAAAAAAAATCACAAACTATAAAAATCCAAAAACATCCAAATAACTTTCAAAAATCCCAAAAATAGAGTCAAATTTAGTCATGTCAGTCCAATTCCAGTCGAACTATGATGCCTTTGCATGTATAACATAGGCAAGGCCATCTGTTGATGAGCCCTTGAGGCCACATAGGCTGGTCCTTTAGGGTTTGTTGAGTCAGTCACAATAAACTAGATATTGTCAATCTAGACACAAACACTCATTAAAACATCAACCAAGTCATGAATCAACAAGAAAAACAATCCAAATAAGTCTCTAGGTCAACTCAGTCAATTGTCAAAATAGTCAAACATTAAATCAATCTCAAACATAAAATTGGTCAATATTATGTCTTATACATGATGTGTCCTTCTTGAAAGTAGACATTGTCATTATTTTGTCACCAAGCCTTATACAGCTGGTCACATGGTCGAAACTAGACTTGACGTCTTATACGACATGTTTCTTCTCCTAAAACTAGGCCTTGTCAAACAATCAACCTGTCAATCACCTAGTCAACAAATAATTATTGACAAACACTCTAAATGGCTATTAACTTTGTTGGGCTATTTTGTCTTATCTTTTTGCATTTTTTTGTGGGTCACGTTACTAGCTACCTTAAGGATGTCCCATGAAGGATTTAGAGGAGCGAGGAAGTCTCATGAATCTTGTCTTTGACTATTGTTTGTGGATTTTCTTGGAAAAAAGAATAGGGAAACTTTGCCTTTAGTATGAGTCAGGACATTCCTTGTTTGCATCTGTCTATTTTACAAGTGGATGACCTTGCACACCTTAGAATATCTCATACCTTAGTGTTTGTTGTCCACTTGTCACATTTTACCACCCAATGATGATTAATGCAAATCCTTGCATAGCAAAATATTCATCTTTATAGGTCGTCTCCACTAACGCCATGCTAACATCCCTATCTTCTATCAGAAAATTTCTTCTATTCTGCTTATCTATTTTCGTCTTATCCATTTCGAGAGGGCACTCGCATTCTTTGAACCCGCATGTCCTCTCAAGGGGGCATACCACAACCCTCCTAGTCATCCTTCCTCATCCTCTTTACATTGGGGCATATTTTTGAATTAAATTTCTTTGACACAATGTGATAAATTGCATTGTATCAAAGAGGGGGAAAATGTAGACACTGAAAAATGTCTTAGACCTACCAATACCATTTTCCTTGTCAATTTCTTTGTCTAAGGTTGAATAAATATTCTATTAATTAAATAATTTTAATTATTTAATTAATTCATTTCTATTTTTTTATTTCCTCTTTTGATTAATTAAATAAATGTTATTTATTTAATTGTGTCACTAATATCCTTGTCTTCTATAATTAAATAAATTATATTTATTTAATTCTTTATCATCTTTCCACTATATTTAATAGTTATTTTAATTATTTAATTATTCATTTATCCTTTTCTTTCACAATTAAATAAATTTTGTTTATTTAATTGCTAACTAATTTGTCATCTTCTTCCCATTTTTAAATTAAATTATTATTTAATTAAAAAATTAGCTTGTCACATGTCCCACTTTTGAATTAAAATATTATTTAATGAAAAAGTCAACTTTTCACATGCCTTCTATAATTAAATAATTCTTTTATTATTTAATTATTCACTTCCCTATTAAATCAAATAATTTTATAATTATTTGAATTCCTCCTACAACCTCTTTTTTTGTGCCAATATTATCATCCAAGGCAATCTTTTCTTCTCTTGTCTCATTTAATTTCCACCATTAATTAAATTATTTTATAATTTAATCTCCACCATCCATCCTTAACCTAGTCCTATCTTTGCCATAATTTATCCCTAACCCTATTGCATATGACAAATTTCATTCTTGGCCATTGATTGACACATCTTATTAACATTGAATCTCAACCCTTCATTCAAATTTGTATTTTCTATAAAAGCCCCTATCACTGTCATTTCTACATCTAGAAAATATTAGACATCTACATATTATGCATATCTTGAGCTAATGCAAGTACATGCTATTAGGGTGAGACAACTATCTTCAATATTTTGCTAGGCATTGTCATAGGCTACTATTGGACAATCAAATCTAAGGGCATTAAGTACATTCAAGCAAGATGGAGAAGGGAAATAGAGGTGAAGCAATGATTGCAAGAAGAATTTATGGTGATATTACTTTATATTTCATGTTTTTATGCTTACTTGTGCTTTAGTGTTGGTTTAGGGTTAGTTTTTATGCTCTTTTACATTAACCTAGGTTTTACCCTATTGTATAGTGAGTGTTGCTTATGTTTTGAGTAGATTAGGTTAATATTGTTTTAATTTACTCTAGTAGGCTCAAAATTACATGTACACAATAATCATTATGAGAGCACATGGCATAATCCATCCATTACATATGTCACATTCACCCACTTTTGAGTAGTTGATTCTCACAACCTCTTGTAGATTTTCTATCCACTTCATAAAATTATTTGTTTATATTTATTTAAGTATGTGCAACTATGTATTTTGATATTTGCCATGTGGGTAAAACCTCTTACTATTTTAGGTAGTTGGAGGTATTACTTATTTGGATCTTTATTTTTATTTCTCTATATATACAACACTCACTTCTTACATTTTATAGTCAGATAGAGTAATCTAAATATTACCTAAATCCTCTTGCATTCTTGTCTCATGAAGTCTTTCTTTGTAGGATATTCTCTCCACTATGTTATTTTTAGTTTTGATCATTTTTCAGTTGAAGTTCATATGATCGATGATTCACAATAAATCTTGATTTATATTCTCATTTCTTATAGAATCTAATATGGTTTTAGAGTTTTGTTTTCTAGTATGGTTAATTTTATTAGCTTATTATTTGAGATATTTGAGGTTAATTATTGCCAATACTTTTAAGAAAAAATACAATATGTTCTTCTCTTGCATCCTCAAATGATTTGGAGAATGAGAATAGTTTAAAAGAAAAATAAATGATTTTATTGAAAGGTGGTTTCAAGTTAGAAGTTGAGAAAATTTGTATTTAAACTAAGTGATTTTGGACTCTTGATGGTAGTTTTGTGGAATTTGAGAGTGGTTTTGGAATATTCTAGTAGCATCTTAACATATTCCATGTTGATGTAATCATGACACTAGCATGCTCCAACTAAATTTGGGACAACTTCATTATTGTGATTTTTGATTTTGTAGTGAAACTTTAAAGACATATATTAAGCATACAAAATCCTTTCTCAACACATTTTTTTTTGGGGTAGACTTTTGCACTCTACACAATGGTGAAGTTAGTTTTTTTTGACACTGCAATTTTCTAGAAAACTATATTTCTCGAGAAACTTGCTATCTTGTCACAATTTTTGAGCTTTAAATGCTTTTGAATTTTATGAATAGGCTTTATTTATGTGCCAATTTATGGAATTTCATTTTTTTAGCTCTACACATTGGCATGGTTTATAAGTTTCTAGCTTGTACGTAGATTGTGATTTCAACATTGTGTACATTTTTAAGTTGAAAAATATCCCAATCTAATGAAAATCAATGTAAAACTCACTAATCATTAAGTGTCAGCATTTTACTTGCTTGGGGCGATGGGAGGGGGGGCACGAGGGTCATTTGAAATACTAGTGAAAACATGGGGGTGTTTTGTGTGCCTTATTTTTACACTTCTTTTTTGTACAACAATGATTACTTTTTTGCACTAATAGATCAATTAATAGTTTTTGTCCTCACACAATATAAATAATTTGAATGGAATTTTAAAATGACAATATATCTTAAAAACAAGGACCACATAGGGCTACAATGATTGCAAAAAATATAAAATGGTTTAATAAATATGGTGAAGCATATAGTACTTTGTAAATATTTGTCTTTCTTGACTTATTATTTCACATTGAATCTACCACTACTCCAAATGGGTTTGAACCACATTGTAAATACTATTTGGTAAGAAGGATGAATTAAAGGGACATCAATTGGAAAGTGAACTCCCTATTAAGTCCAAGTAATTTTGACACAATTGAATATTTCTTCACAAAGTTCAAAGACATCAAATTGCAGCTACATATGTGTGGGATAGAAAAGAAATACACAACTTATCTTGAGTATTTTCTCTAAAATTGGTCCTAACTATTCTATATTTCTTTCTTCATTTCATGCCATAAAATGTGTTCTAGGTTCCACCTATAAAATTCCTTTTCTAAATGGCTTTGCTATAGAACTCACTAAGGAGCAAGAAAAATTGGTTCATGGGTATAATCAAACCCTCAAAATCACATGACTTGGATTCAAATCAAGACACAAAAGAACACAAATGGTCAATAAAATAAGATAAAAAATTAAATAACCAAGGAGAGAAGGAGATATATAAAAACTTGTTGCCTCCAATATCACTAATGAGACCTCTTCTTCTAAAGATGACATGAAGCCTAAGAAGGAGAAAATCACTTGTGCCTTTTGTAAAAGGATTGGACATGATGAACACAATTTTTTTAAGTAGATAGATTCCCTAACTCATCTTATAGAAAAGAACAACATCAAGGTTCCTAACTCTATCAAACAAGGATCACTAGAAGGGTATTTTAAGAACATGTATCACATAAGGGTAAAGGAAAAGGAAATGCCTTAGTTGTAGTTGCTTCATAGACTAATACTTGGATTATTAAATTTGGTTCTTTGAATTACATGGCCTAATCAAATGATGGTTTCACCTACTTAGAGCCATGTTCCATGCCATCTATATTAATGGGTGATGCCAACTCTATTAAAGTGCATGTGAGAGGGCTTGCTGATGTGGGAAAAGGAGATTTTAGGTTGTTCTTTGCACACCATATTTGTTAACTAATCTATAATTGTCTATTTATTAGATCACCTACATTGGCTCTAGCAAGTAAGTTGATTTCACATTAAACTTAGTGGTAATTAGTGAAATGCATAGTGAGTCCACTCTTGCTATGGAAAACTTAAATCACTAGAATGGACTCTATCACCTTTCTCATTTTTTATTGACTCTCATTTGAAAACATTTTTCACTCATTCAAATGAGGTGAACCACTTCTAGCATCAATGGTTTTTCCATTTGAACTATCACTAATTACAACA
Source organism: Sequoia sempervirens (assembly GCA_007258455.2). Taxonomy (NCBI): domain Eukaryota; kingdom Viridiplantae; phylum Streptophyta; class Pinopsida; order Cupressales; family Cupressaceae; genus Sequoia; species Sequoia sempervirens. The sequence goes on from VDFB02058999.1 coordinate 14,113, forward strand.
TCTTAATCAACATAACATGGGTTTAGGGTTACCTTATATTCAATTTAATGATGTATTTTTCTAGGGATGCATTCTTGGAAACAATCCTAAAGAGAAATAGGAAAAGAGAAAAGCATGGAGGCCCCCACAAATTTTGGAGTTGGTACACAGTGACTTGGTAGGGCCATTTCCACATCCATATTTCAACAAGGCTTGATATGTCTTGAAATTTATTGATGATATTTATAAGTATGATTGGTTTACTCTATCAAACAAAGTTAGGAAGTATAAGTCCTTCTAGGACTTCAAATAATTTGTTGAGAAACAATTAGGCCATTCCATCAAGATTATACATAGATAATAGGGGTGAATATTTTAACCATTAGTTTGAATGGTTTTGTGTTTAAGAGGACAATGCATTCCAACACATAGTTCCATATATTCCTTGAAAAAATAGTGTTGCAAAAAACACAAAAAATCCCTTGAAAGAGATGTCCAATTGTATGATACACTTCAGATCATTAGTACCTCAATATTGGGTAAAGGCCATTATGTGTTATTTTAGAACAAAGGTTCCTCATTGAGTTGTAAAGGGGTTAAATAATTTTGAAGCTTGGCTCAGTTATAAAATCACAATGAACTTTTGAGTGTTTCATTCTACAAAATGAGCCCACATTTCAATAAAGAAATGCAAGGTAATGAATCCAGAGCAAACCTTGTATATTTGTTGGGTAACTAGATGGTTTCAAAAACTAAGATTATTCATCCCACCAATAATGAGTTTTTTAATAGTGAGGAGTGTTTGTTTTGAGGATAGATATTTTATTTCTTCTCCTAACACTTCATCTACTATTACATCAAATATATTACGAAATAATGATAGTTTTTCAAAGGATCTTAATTCTCCTAGTTTTGATGAAGAGTACTAGATTCCTCCACTTCAAATGACAATGATAGTGAAGATTCACCTATCTCATTTCCTAATCATCATTTAGAGGTTATTGATTCTCCTCTAGAATATCCAACCAATAATCCTCTTTGGGCTCAACAAACATTGCAATCGGTAGACAAATAGATTGGGGGTGCTTCAGATACTAGAAGAACGTGCAATCACAATTTTAGTAGACTCCATAGCTCTTCATTTATTCAACTTCCAATTCATATTATTTTTGGGAAGATTTTGGTCTCCTTGAGTAGGATGTTGTTATGTAGAAAGAGTCTATTTTCTTGGAGAGGAACCATACTTAGAATTTAGTCTCCCTTACTATGTGAAGGAAACTTGTTCAATGAAAGTGGATCTATCAAACAAAATTTAATATAGATGGGTTGGTTGAAAAACATAAGGATCACTTGGTTTCCAAAGGATTCTCCTTGGTTCTTGGGATTGATTATAATGAGACTTTTGTGCTAGTTTCCAAAATGAATTCCATCCAAATTGTCCTTGCTATAGCTATAGCCCATGGATAGGAAGTTCACTAGATGGATGTGAAGAGTTTTTTTCTTTATGATGAATTTCAAGAGGAAATCTACATGGAACAACTACATGGGTTTTTCATGATTCCTCACTAGTTTTCTAACTTCACAAGTCTCTCTGTGGCCTCAAATAGGCCCTTAGGGATTGGTATTCAAATATGGAATCCTTCATTTTGTTATTTGGGTTCAATCACCACCACTTTGATATGGAATTATACATTCTATCATAGGATTCCACTAGATCACATTTCTAGTTCTCTATGTTGATGAATTGTTGATCATAGGGAGTCACTTATCCACTATTAAGGAAATGGAAACTACACTTCATGATCAACTATTGATGTCAAACTTGGGAATTTTGTATTACTTCTTAGGGATTAAGATCAATAAATCATCAAGTATCTTCATTGCACAACTCAAGTATGCTCTTGATATTATCTCTATATTTTGCATGGAGAAATATAAGCCTACATCGAATCCATTTCTTTCATTGGTAAAACTTGAGACTTACTATTCTACATCATTAATGGATGTTACTTTATATTGCAAATCAATTGAGATTTTTCTATACTCCAATTGCATGAGGTCTAACTTTTCATATGTTATGAGATTGGTCTCTTGGTTCACGCAAGGTCTCCATGAGTTGTATTGGAAAGAAACTCAATAGATAATCTACTATTTGTATGACACTCATAGTTATGGGATTCAACATACAACATGTGTGGATACTGAGTTAATTGATTTATATTGGGAAGATGATTCTTAAGATTACAAGTATAATTTAGGTTATAATTTTTCACTTGGTTTAGGTCAAGTTTGTTGGTTGAGAAACAAGAAATCTACAATTTATCTTTCATCTATAGAGGTTGAGTATCGAAGGTTAGTTAATATCACCACTAAGGCCATTTAGCTTTAGCATATTTTCACTAAGTTTGCAATAATATTTTATGATACCTAGAGTGTAATAAATATCTCATAGAATCCTACCCATCACTAGTGGACCAAACACATTGATATACACATGCACTACATCTGAGAGCTAATTCATGATCACGTCATTGATCTTTAGTACTATTTGACCTTGGAGCATATTGAAAAAAAATTCACCAAACCATTCATTGGAAGAAAATTCCCTTAGCTAAAATATTTTATAGGGGTGCAACATATGTTCACTTTGGGGGGCATTCTTAGTACTTCACTTTATCTCTCTATTGTGGTGGTTCTTTTCTCTCTTTGTTTGATTGATATTCTTCTCTTTTGGAGGGAACTCTTTGTACATAGGAACCTAGATTTAGATTTAAGGGGAGTGTTAGTTTAGATTTTTTTTAATGTTTGGGGATATTTTTTGTTCCTACACATGTTATTAATCTTTCTCAGGTTTATAACACAATAATTATGAGAGCATATGCCATAATACATCAATTAGATGTGTCACTCTCATTCACTTTTAGGTAGTTGAATCTTACACACTCTTTTGTATTTATTAGCCACCTCTTATAACCATTTGTTTGACTTTGTTTGAATAAGTGCAACTATGTATTTTGGTATTTATCAAGTAGGTAAAAATCTTGTCTACTTTGGGTAGTTTGATTTATTACTTCTCTTGGATGGAGTTATTCTTGTCTTGTAAATTCTCTTTTTAGGATATTATCTCCATTATACTATTTTGATCTTTTATTATCTATTTATTGAAGTGCATGTTATTTATGATTGAAAATAGATCTTAGTTTAAATTATCATTTCTCGTAGAATCTAACAAGTTCACTTTGTTTGTGCAATGTTTTTCAAGAAGAATTGTATCAAATTTTTAGACACTATTATTGCACAACATCACAATACAACATTATCAATGGGATGTCTAGGTAGGAGAACAATTTTTATGGTATAAATTTTTTAGATGTTAGGAAAGGTGTCTCAATCTTGCATCCTAATTTCAAGAACAAAAAAATTAATTTTTAGGTTATAAAATATAAAAAATATAGTTTTTGGGCTATAAAGGTTGTTTTGGTTTCAAAATATTGAAATGATCCTTAACTAGAGAAAGTGAGTTATGATATAATGAGTTCACTAGGACCTTAAAAATTATGGTATTTAGATGTTAGGCCCCACACATTAGAAATATAAGAGCATCCATGAAACATAAGAGAGTTGTAAAAGATAGTTACACTTGTTGAACAACTTATGATGTATGTTATAACAATCAGAAGACATATTTAATGGAGATAATGGAGTCAAAATGGGGTGTTTCGTTGTAATGAATATGTTATCTTTAGCCTCCAAATTCATCTTGGGATTTAGCTTTGGATTTTGAATAGGGATTTGGGTGCCACATTTTGAGTGTTTTTAGCTCATGATTTCCTAATTACCATTTGATGGTTTCATGTATTACATCTTCTATTTATTGGATGTTTGAGATGGAGGTTTTATAGTTTAGTTTTGTAGATATTGTTATGCTATTGAAATATCTCTAGATTGTATGTTGATATAATCTCACAAAAAGGCTTATATGTTGATTTGCATTATAATCTTCTTTGTGTTGTTGATAATATAATTGGTTTGAAGTAGGACGATTGAGTTTTTTCTTGAAATAGTTATTCTAGGGTATATGTTTTGCTATGATTGTGTGTTTATTATTTTTGTGTTTAAAATTATATATATTTTCTACTTATTATCCTCTTAGATTAATTATAAAAGTTTTATCTAGATTTATTTCATTTGGTATTAGATGTTAATTTAAAGGGTTAGAATTTTTTTACTTTTTTTCAAACAAAATTTAGTTTGAATTGGAGATTTATGTAGAAAACATCTTGTTTGCAAAGATAATGGCAATCACACCTTGTGTGGAGATGAGAAAGTTTAATGTCATAAATTTCAAGACATAAAAGTTAAAAATGGAAGATTTATTGGTGGATTAAGATCTATAGGGTCTAGTCATTGGAAGAAAACTTAGAACCATGCAACAAGCAAGATGGGATGTGTTGGATAGAAAATTGAGGTGCTTTATTTGGCTCTATTTGGAAGTTTTAGTACTCTTGAATATTTCAAAAGAAGTGACTTTGAGTGCTTGTGGTCAAAGTTCCGAAAACTCTATTAGGTCAAATCCATTGTAAATAAATTTTTATTTGGAATAAGTATTCATTGAAGGTGCAATGGTGCCTTTTTATTGAGTACCAAAACATGTTCAACATTGTGGTTACTTAGTTGAAGTCCACTGATGTGCAAAAAGATGAAAATGATCAAATTATCACACTTTTGTGTTTCTTTCTTGATAAGTGGGACAACTTAGTTAGGGCCACTAGAATCACTATGATGAAGTTGACACTTGAAGAGATGGTGGATTCTCTTAAAGAGAAGATGAGGTGAAAAAATTGGCATTTTCAAAGATGCCTTGGTTTGGATTAGATAAAAGGAAATAGGTTATAAGGAAAAAAATAAAGAGAAAGGAATATCTAAGTTTTGTGGTAGATCTAAGTCTCCTACAAAAATTCAAGGTGAAATATTGGAATTATGGTGAAAAAGTTCACATTCAAAATGAATTCCTAGAGAAGGAGACATAAAAGAATGGATTATGTGATGATATAGTTTCAATGATCTCTTAGGATGATTCCAATCCTCTTATTGTAGCCTTGGTTACATATGCATGTGAGAATTCATGGATGATTGGCTTCAACACTTTTTTTCACATGACTCCCATAGGAAGTGTGTTATCTAAGTACATGAACATTGATGGCAGAAAGGTATACCTTGGTTATAATATATTCCTTAGTGTTGTTGGTTGTGATTGAGTCAAGATAAATTTAAGTGATGAGAGGATAAATGCTTCTTTAGAGTTTTGCACATTCCAAGCTTGATGGGAAATTTTTTGTCTATAAGAAAGATGAATGATGTGGGGGTGAAAGTGGTTTAAAAAAATGACGTAAGATGGTTCATGGTGCCATGGTTTTTGATAAGGGATTTGTTATCAAACCCTTTTTCCTTGAAGGGAGCATACATATATATTGTGACAATTTTTTTGTACATTCAATGAAGAAACATATATCTAGATCTTCTAGATGAATTATAGAGGTTCCTAGGATTTCTCTTACCTCAAAGAGTTTAAATATTATTAAAGAGAAGAAAATGTTCTTACATGAGTGCATGGTCCACATTGGTGAGAAGGGCCTAAATGTTTTTAAAAATAAAAACTTTAATGAGGGGTTAATAATTTGAATTTGGATTTATTTGAACATTAAATATATGGGAAAAAAATTTGTGTTTAGTTTTATTCAATATCTTCTAGATTTGATGGCATTTTATATTTGACTAATAGTGATGTTTTTAGTCTTGTAGATGCACCTTCACTTGGATATATTTGTGTTATATTATTTTTATTGATGAATTCTCCATGGAAAATTTTGTCTATTTTCTAAAGAAAAAGTTTGAGGTCTTCAATCAGTTTAAATAATTTAAGGATCTTGTCGAGAACTAGATGGGTAGAAAAATAAGGTTTTTGAAAAAAATAATGGTGGAGAGTACTATTTGGGAGATTTACAAATATTTTGTAGGTTGAATGGAATCATGCAACATAAGACAACTTCATATACTCCTTAGTATAACATAGTTGCAATGAGAATGTACATGATGTTGGTGGAGAGGAATATGAGTATGCTTAATAGTGTTGGTTTAGATCAAAATTTTTGGGTAAAAGAAATAATCATATCACTTTTCTTGATTAATTCTCCTACAATGATACTTGTTTATAAAACCCTATGGGAGCATTGGAAGGGGAACTATCTTACTTCACTATAATCATGTGTTTTATTGTGAGACATATGTTTATGTACCCAAAGAAAAGATGTGTAAGTTGGACTACAAAGTTTTTAAGTTTATTTTCATTGGATACAACACATGTGACATGATACAAGATTTATAATCTTGTAATTGGAAAAAACATGCATAGAGGGAATAACATATTTTGGGAGATTCGTTTTAATTCCACAGTTGATAAATAAAAGTATGATGCTAAGTTGTGTAGCTACAACCAAATACCATGAAGGATGTATTAGGTGGTGCATCATAAGTTGGTGATGGACCAGATGATGATGATACTATTGAACCAAAGATGAATTATATTTATATTAGCATTTGAAAAGGTCCACTTTGGTAGAGATGAAAACCAAAAAGGTATATCCCACTTTATTTTAAATATTTTTGGATTATTTTAAGTACTAAATTGATTAGACTAGAATTGTGAAAGAGGAAATGCAAATGAATGACAATGAATCTTAGAAATTTCCACGGAAGACTAGATGGATAGATTGAAAAGTAATAATACATGGGATTCAATTTACTTGACCGAGAATTGGAAACATTTAGATACAAAAAAATATTTCAAGTGTAATTTTAGTTCAAATGATAATGCTAGAAAGTGCAGTGTAGTTGTTTGTGAAAGAATATTTCTAGGTTGAGGGAATTGATTTTGGAGAGTTTTTTCCTCTTTTTTCTAAGATGGTATCCATTAAATTCTTGTTATCTTGTGTTTCTACATTTTACCTTGAGGTTGAGTAGATGGATGTGAAGATAAATTTCTTTTATAGTGACTTGGAGAAAAAAAATCATATATCAAATTCATAACACTGCATTGAAAAGGGTAAGGAAAGGTTGGTTTTTTAGTTGAATAAATTCCTCTATAGTCTCAAATAATCTCCTAGAATTTGGTACTAGAATTTTGATTTTATATTTCTGTGTTGTGAATTATTAAGTCTACATCTAATCATTATGTATAATACAAATGAGTTGATGTTGCACTTATTATTATCACTTTATATGTTGATAACATGTTATTTGGTAATGATAATAGTATAATTAAGGACTTGGAATATTATATTTCATCATAATTTAAAATGAAATTTAATTAGGATCTATTAATTTTTATCTTAGCGGTGGAGATTAGATGGGACAAACATAACATTAAACTTTGGTTGGGTCAAAGGAAGTATGTTGTTTCTCTTTTGTAATGTTTCAATATAGTTGATAATAAACTAGTGAGTGTTCTTATTTGTGTGGGAATGAAAGATTTCAGTTGAATAGTATACTTTGATACTTGTAGAGATAAAATACATGAGTATTGTGCCCTACACTAGTGCACTTGGGATCCTTACATATTTTATGGTTTGCACTATAATTGACATTTCTCAAGTAGTGGGAGTCGATTCATTTTATGGCTGATTCAAGAGGGGATTATTGAGTACCAGTGTAGAGGGTCTCTAGATATTTGTGGGGTACATTAGAGTACTTTATATTATATCAAAGATGTGAAATATTAGGATTCTTACAATGTTGATTAGATATTTAAGGTTATTTGGAATTAGATTGGGAAAATGGTGTTGACAATAAAAGATCTACTAGTGGATGTGTTTGGTTTATTTGGTGGTGAAGTGAGTTGGATGAGAAAATGATAGGTTGTGGTCACTTTATTCACTACAAAGGCAGAGTACATGAAAAATTCTCACCTATGAAGAGTTTATTTGGATTTTGAGATTATGTTCAGATGTTGGTTTATGTCTGAACAATGGGAAAATGGGGATGCTTTATGGCCTAGGTCATAGAACACCACACTTCTGTTAAACAGGCACATGCCAACTGAGAGGGGGGGTGAATCAGTTGTCACACAAGTTCAAACTTAAAAATTTATCACTTATCAAATCTTCAACCACACAATTCTGTTATTAAATATGAGCATGAAACACAGATAATAGAAAGTAAATCAACACAATGAACACCATATTTTTACATGGAAAACCCAATAAGGGAAAAACCATGGTGAGGGTTAACCCACACTATATAGTATTTTAAAAAGGAGTCTCACTACCAAAAGAACTCACTGTCCAAGTACAAAGGCTCACTGCCTACAAAAAGGAATCATTGTCCAACAAGAGTCTCATTGCCAAAAGGACTCATTGTCCAAGTACAAAGGCTCACTGCACAAAAAGGACTCACTGTCCAACAAGAGGCTCACTTGCCTACAGAAAAATTATACAAAACAGAGTAAGGCTTTATAACCCAAAAATGAACTGGAAAGATGCACCTAACATGTGTTGATATAGTTCTAGATATGCTCACAGCTGTTGCCTTTCTGATCACACCTTCACATTCATTACCTCTTCACTATTTCCTCTGTCACTTTCCTACAGACTCACTGCACATATTCACACACACCCATTCACACTTACTCACTCACTCATCATTCAAACTGTTTGCCATATACTTATATATATACCCGATCTCCATTGCAAGGCACTAATTAGGTCGGCTCCACAAAGTATTTTCAAAATGTTTTAACCATTATTATGTTGGCTCCAATAGTTCACAAAATATTTCCAAACACACAAAAAAATATTTAGCACATTTCATCATGTCGCTCAGACCAAGAAATAGGTCACACATAAGTTTTCACATCAAATCAAAATTAACTTAACAAGTCGACTAGGAATAATCTTATCAATCTGTTGGTTGCTACTATGTTGTACGAGCACCATAGCTCAAAATAACCTGATCATGCACACCTTTAACATCCATCTATAGTTTCCCAAAATCGCAACTAGATATTATCATTCACAGAGAAGTGTAGACTAGAATATTGGAAAGGCAACCAAAATATCGGACCATCCATCGAGAGGATAAGCACGGTATAAGAGTACCTAGACAATTGCTAGCATACTACCAATGACAACAAATAGATAACTGCTCATTTTCCAACAATGCACTTTTCATTGTGCTTAACTTGTGAAAAGTCTCTACCCTATCTCTAGCCTCTCCATTTCCAACTCTCCTTTGACATCTGATGGCAAGGGGTGCCAAATGAGTGCAAACATGGTAAAATTTGAAATATTTCAAAAACATCAAAAATTCCAACAATCCAGATCATTTAAGCAAGCAAAAATTAAGTGAAGATGACACTCTTCACCTGGAACACCTTCTTATACCTTTCTTTGAGAACTGGATACAACTTCTTCTAGTTAAAAACAATAGACTCCAATTTTGTGCATGTGCTTTCCAATAATCCCAACAGAGTAAAAGAGTGTGAAAAATATACATTAGAACATTGTTTCTCAATATCTTCAACATCAACAAGAATTTTGGAAAAATTCTCTAACCAAACTTTAGCAATTTATTTAACAATCCAAAAGGTCTTTGTCACATCATCTCTTTGTCTTTGTGTAATGATCGGTTCATCTTGAAGTTCACCAAATCTTATCCTTGTTTCCCTTCGTTATCTTCAAATATGTCAAAGTTCTTTCCAATCTCATTCACCTCGGCTTCAATTGCTTCAATTCTACTTCTAAAGTTGTCTACAACAATAGGCCACCGAAGACAATACTTGTAAATATATGAAATTTATTTAACACACTTAGTTTCTACAATTAATATAGAAAATATTTGCATAGCCTTTTTACACCTTCTTTCAACCAAGATTCCCATCTTACATCCTTTTGGACCTTCAAGCAACATCCTTTCCTCAACAATCTCAATCAGATTCTTTGGCAAGAAATCAGAAATAGCAAATACTTCAATACCTTTCTGAAGTAGATAATCTACCAGGGCATCATCAATTTTCAGTCTGTCAATAGTTGAGGTAACATCCTATAATTCACTAATCTTCTTCATTTTTCCTTCAACAATCATAGAATGGATATCATCAGGATTAGGGGATTCAGTAGCAGTCAACGATTCTTTCTCCTTCTCATCCGAAATATCAATGATGTCTTCAACCATTTCCTTTCTCTTTTTCGATTCTAGAGGGGAATCACAGATAACAACTTCTAATTCTCTTTTCCCAAAGGAAGGGCCTACTTCTAATTGACTTAATGTAGATATAC
>VDFB02059000.1:0-29823 GCA_007258455.2 Sequoia sempervirens
ATTATTTTACTCTAGCAATCTTGTATCTTATCATTTTTATAACATATTCATTCACCCTTTATGTCCTTGAAGAGAGATCTCTTTTCTCACAATTTTTTCTCTATTCTTACATCATCACTTCACGGGTTGTCATCATGTCTTAGCCATCTTGGCTTAGGTTTATACATCAAAATATCTCAATATTCCTTTTAAAGATACAATCTCTAATCCTTGTTTCAACCATGACATTATTCTTGCTGGGAATTCTTATGAAAATGCCACTAAAGCGAGGAGTACTCTCAACTAATATAGTCATACAATGCCTATTCTTCTTCTTGGTTCCCAACTGAACCATCCTAGAATCATCAAGATTCCAACTCATCAAAGGAACCTCTGACCCAAAAATAGGGTGTTGAATCACTCGATGCACCTAGAGATTTAAGTCATCAAATAGGTTCACATTACAATCTCTAGCATAAAAGTCTTGAGGCCCGAGTGTTGAACCTAGGGCTTTGATACCAAATGTAAAGGTACACCAACCTTACTTACTAAACATGGAAAACTCAAAGAGTATTCACACTACCAATTAAAGATATTGATACAAAATTCATTTCCTCATAAGAATAATGAAACTATATATATATATAAGATTGCTACCAAGCAATTACAATGTCAACTATAAAAGTTTACATCAAGTAATGTTACAACATCTATTTCAATGTTACATGTGTAAGTACATATCAATGATTACATCAAGTTCACAAATTAAGTTAAAATTGGCTATGCAAGCCATACAAAGTAATACAAGAAATGTATATATAAATATCCATGTGATGATAAATCCTCGGTGCTCGACTGCCATGACACTGCTTTGTCTTCTGTAAAGCCAAGACCAAGAGTGGGTCTAGGTGCCTTTTCCACCTAACCACGAAGTATAAATACTTCCTCGGATTTCTTCCTAGCTCGAAGAAAACTCTGACACTGCGCGAGGAGCCTAGCAACTTGGAACTGAGAAGTAGGAGGGAACTCTCGATACAAGCCTGATGCCTGTATGCAATCTAATCTAGAATGACATATCTCTTGCATGTAGGATGTGGCAAAGACTAATATCAATAATATCTAGGCTTTTAAAATTCCATCTATTTCAATGGTGCATATGCTTGGCCAAGCAACAAAATAACAAAAAAGTGATAGTTTTGAAAAGGGAAACTATCGTCTCTGGAAATCCACACTCAACATCCTGTCCTGGAAGTGGTTTCATAAAGAAATGCATGTGGTATGAATTGTTTCAAGTTTATAATATTTCAAGTGTTTTTTATTCATTCAACTTTTCAAGTACAGTTTCATCTTCAAGTTCTGTAAATGTTATACAAGTTTTCAGTATCACTGATAAGGAAACATTCAATAAATAAAGCAATTAACAATCCACTATTTACTTCGTATGTTTCACATAAAAGGTGGTGATTAAATGTGTTTTTCAATGGTTTCCACTTGCACAAAATTCTATTGTTCAATAATCATCATAATTCACACGTGTAAGTTAAATTTCTTCATAAACAAACTGAAAACCATTACTTCATATTATCACACACACATATATATATATACAAATATATACAATTAATCAGGACAAATATCCATAAATCAAGCGTAAAACACAGATTACACAGATCATTTAAAAATCAAATTTTTATATCAAAACATCATTACAAATCAGAATATATATTCTCAGCAAATTATAATCATCATTTGAAAAATAGAAGTTGCAAAAATTCAAATTTAGTATATTTACTTTGTAATATATATATATAATAAATAAAACTACAGATCTCTAAAATCATGTTGTATATATATAAATATCAAATTTACCAGATTAATATTGTGTATATATTTATATATATACATATATATTTATATTTATATATATATACGTACATGTATGTATATATTCAACTCATTGTATGTATTAATATTCTACCTCAATCGGTGGTAAAAGATGAATTCTTAGCTGAATTTAAAAGGAAAGAAAGACAATATTTATAATTTTGGCAGCCTACGCACTTGGCAATATGCTTTAAACAACATTTTCCAGTTTTAAAATAGAATTTTAAAATGTTATATACATTGGTAGCAATGAGAAAGGGGGGGCGACTGCTCCCTAGGGGCGCAACCCCTGTGGGGAGGGCAACACCCTCTCCGAAGGCTGCGGCCTATGGAAAGGTCGCTAGCCTCTCCACAGGCCATTCATATGCAGCTACAGCTGCTTAAACTTGTATGCTATATATATATATGTATTCATAAAATTTAAATAATAAAATTGCATAAATATAGTGTTTTCTCCATTAATTGCTTAAAAACAATAATGCAAACAACTAAAATATTGGCTGTAAACAAACAAAGGTTATATATTTATATATATGTATATATATGTGTATATTATGTAGAAAGATATATACATATATATATGAATATTATATATATATATATATTTGTATATATATATTACTTAGAAAATATGTGGCATGTATATGTTTTCTACATAAAATATAGAGTTTGATTAGGTTTTCTACAGAAAAACAAAGTCGGATTGGGTTTTCTATAGGAATTCAGTATATATTTCAAGGCAATATTGATCTGAAAGCAAATTAAATCCAAACAAAAATGATTCATTCATATGCACATCCGAAATAGAAATTTTAGGAAACTAAATGATTAAAAACCTAGAGTCCAATGCTAATTCTGATAAAATTGCTTTGATTTAGTTTCCCTTTCTCGTTCTATTCCTCTTCTATCCCAGTTTCACCCAATTCAACCATTCTTGTCTTGCTTCTGTTGACGCCAAAATTTGATGAGGTAACAGTGTCTTATGGGAAACTTAGTTTATGAGGGACCTTTTGTGTTAAACTGAGTGACCTTCGAGTTTTTAGAGAAGCCGACTTCTTCTATAATGGGGGTTTGGAAAGGGAAAATGAAACATATATAATAAAATAAAGTCTAACCTAAGGCGATGCACCAAGACTTAATGATAGACACGATAAATCATAGATCTAAGGGCCTGAATGGTGTTTGAAGTGTTCCAGAACATTAGAAACTGAAGATTACAACATAGACAATCCATTCATTGACATAAAATAATATTGTATACATTCCTACTGCTAGGAAGTCATTAGACATGGTCTAGGTCAGCAAACTTGCATTCAACATATATAGAAGTTCTCAAATGAAATGTCCAGACAATAAAAAGCACAGTTTACAATTTGATCAAATAGCATGAAAAAATAGAAAGGCCGAACAATTGGCACAGTTTGAGATTTTTTTGCAATAAAATAAAACAACAATAAAGGCCTGACGTCTTTACTAAAACTAGTGTTTTCTTCAAATTTCAGACCTTTTTCTCACAACAGAGAAAAGTATATATAACAGGAAAAACCCCCACTGCTTCGGAGAGTAGCAACATAAAAGATTTCGCAATCCCCTGGCAATGATGCAAGAATCAGAATATTCTCAAAGCCGTTGCAACAAAAACGATTTGAAACCAAGCATCCAATCATTCCAGGCATAGGTGCATCCTCTGCAAATGATGGCAGTGGTCCCGACAAGGCTTAATTAGACAAGTGTCACCCTCCTGTGCAAATGATTATGATACGTAGTGGCCAATAGTAGCATTTGGTTTGTCTGGTCTGCCGCCCGAATATGAGATTTGTTGACTAGGCATGTGGCAGCCTTTCACTGCCCATGTGAACCTTTCTCTCTCTCGCCGCTGAAGACTTGCACTAAGGCTATGCGTGTCGAATGGGTGGAGCACTTAACCAATAGTGGAGGGAACGACCACCAGCCGAGCGCAAAAGAAACGCATGGCAACATTTCACTACCCACAGTTGTTACTTCATCTCTACGCTGAAAGATTTGCGAATAGCAGACATGTAGCAAGAGTACACCGCATATAGCAACTGTGGGGCCCACCAAAACCTTTTGGGAATGAGGGCTTCATGGCACCCAAGTGGAGCCCGATGAGACAACAAGAAAGCATGATCAAAAGTATCCCACAACCGCGACACGTGGAAGCATAGCAGAGTTTCCTGGGATGCAAAAGGAATGCAGAGACTTGGGGTTGTGAGGAGTAGACACATGGAGCGGGAGAGCAAAACCTAGATAAAAGGCCGAGTTGATTACTTGCGATGCATGAGCCGATGCATAGAGGAAAATACACCCGAAGGGAGCTAGTTAAATATTTATTAACAACTTCCAATTTGTTTTCAGAGAAAAATGAAGAAAGGTGAAAGAAAATAATAATTTCAGAATGCATGTTCTTGTGTAGAAAAATAAGAGTTTTATAAACTTTTTATTATTTTTTCCTCCTTTTTCCAGCTTTATTTTACTTTGTTTTATGTTTTGTTTTTCTAATTTTTAGTCATCTTTTCTCATATTTTTCTATTTTTATTGTCTTCTATCTTATCACCTTGTTTTCGAAAATCTTCCTATATTTCATTTTATTCTCAGTTTTCCAATAAATCTGATTTTAAAAGAAAGCAAGATTTGTTTTCTATGCAACACATTATCCTCAGTTTAATAAAATAAATAACATCTTAATCTTCAAATAAAACATCAACTAAAAATATACTAAACTAATTATTTTATTTCTATGCATTTTAAATTTACCACTAATTAATTTTAAATAAACATTACAAAGTAAAACAATATAAATAATTAATTAAATAACATCCTAAATGCAATTTATATGATTACTAAGTGGTGTGTGCATGGGAGAGAATCCGTTCCAACTTAACCCTGCCAGGTGGCTAACCTCCTCTACCTCAACTACACTCTTGGTCTTTGACAAACCTGCATCTCATATAAACTCAGGCACCCACTAATAGATTAGTGTCCAAAATTATAATAAAAAAAATACATATCATTCTCTATGTTACATCATATTAATCATCACATTTCATTTTATTGAAATAAAATATCATCCATTGCATTTCATTTTTCAAATAAAATAAAAATTCACCTAATTCCTTATTCAAACCTCACAACAATTATTCCACCACACACATTTATTCATGTTCCAGTTCCACATAAGGTAAAAGCAAACATCACCCAAGTTTGAGACGTGACACTTAATCACATAGGCCTATAACTTAAATTCCTATTATGTTTGTGCATCATTTCTTGTTGACACAAAATAATAGAATTTAAAGATAGTATTCTCCCTAATAGCCTAATACAACTATGGTCCTTCAACTATCACACCTTATAGTAGGCATGCAGGAGAACTATATAAGTTTGAGTCGATTATTTTAAATAGTGCAAATGCAGAGAGGTTGTGATACTGACTTATGTGGGGTCAATGGTGGTGGTGGCAGTGGTGATTAATTTTCAAATCATTGTTGGCAATTGTGGTGACTATCCAAATCATGACATGTTTGAAGTAGATCAACGCCGTCAACTTGGGAGGCATAATCAACCTCTTTATCCAACTACAAAGCTTTGAATAGGTTATCTCTATTTTATTATTTCTCTCTCCAAGTAACCCATGCCTTCTTCTACCCATCAACCACAAATATATTGTAATGTCCCCGTTTTTTGGGCCTCTTAAGGAATAATCATTATTTTAATTATTTAATGTTACAAGACAAAAAGTGTGAAGTCAAAAGGGTAATATTAAATAATTATATTAAAAGGTTATAAAGTGACATACTTTAATGATAAATTAATAAAGTCACTTTATTAATATATCTTCAAAAAGTGACTTAAGTATTATAGAGTCATATTAAAGGGCCACATCAAGGAGTCACATCAAAGGGCCACATCAAGGAGTCACATCAAGGGGTCACATCAAGAGGTCACATCAAAGAGTCACATCAAGGAGTATTAAAACATTCTTCTAAAAATTTGTTGAACACTCTTCTTGGGTCTTTCTAGAAGATCAAGGAGTTCTTTATAAAGGGGGAGTTGAGAGCTCATTTGACAGGCTGGATGAAGATATTGAAATTGGTTTTGGTTTTGGAGGAGAGTTATCTTCTCAAAGTTTGTGAGGACGGAAACCGTTGCAAGCAGCATTCTCTACACTGTTGAAAGATACAATTTGGAGAATTCTTGGTGATTTCACTTCAGGAATCACAGGTTAGCTTCATTACAGATTGAGATTTATAGTTTGGGCATCAAAGTTATATTTCAGATTGGAGAGTTCATATTGTAGGGCAGATTTGAATACACTAGCAACAAATTTAAGAAGTTTTAGTGCCTTTATTGCTGGTTGTATAATCAAATTTCTTCACTATTACAACTAGTCTCCAAATCTATCAAAATGATTAGTACAACCTAAGTAGGATAAGAAAATATATATTTATGCATGTGGTTTTACCTAAGAGAAATTGGGCTTCTTATTGTGATTATAAATCAATGTACACTATCAACAACTTAAATATATACAATGAACTAATGAATTTAAAAATTAATAAAAAGGCACACTAGATATATTGTTAAAATGGCCTTGCACATGTGTTGATTGAGCATAAAGAAGATTCCCATCAAGTCCTATATAACTTATAGTATAACCTATAAAAATAATTAGTATAGCCTACCCTGCTCTAATACCATGTTAGAAATTAGGATTTTAGGATATTAATCATTATAAATAAAATATAAAATAAATAAAATGAGAAACATACAAGAATAGATTTTGCACATTACGCAAGATATACACGAAGAAAACATTTTCACATAAAAAACTTCATAAACCATCATTTTATTAACACTTAAAAATATTGTCTATTATAATATAGACCAAACTTAGGGACACTCCTCTACATACTTCCACATGGTCAATAATACTTCATGTGTACTTCCACATGGTCAATAATACTAAATCTCCAAATTCTTCATCTCGTCAAATGAAAGGGAACCTCCTTAAATATAGGAGAAAGGATAGAATAATATTTTAAGGAGTATTAGTCACACCTATTCAAAACAACCATTCATAAATAATTAATAATCTAATAATTATTAAACTATAATTATTTCAAATGAAATATGCTCAATAAAACATATAATATATAAGATTATGTTAAAACATTATATAAATATTATAAAAATATTCTGCATCAGATTGCGGCTTTGTTGGGGAAGCCGGCTGCCATTGCTCAAAATACTTTGGATAAAAATGTATTCTCTTATGCTCGCATTTGTGTTGAAATTGATTTAAATAGCCCTCTACCAGATTCTTTGTTTGTGGCTTGCATATAAGTGGATTACGTATAACTGAAAATATTTTATCTTGTAGATCCTTGCATCGAGGATACTCAATAATGAGTCCTTACCGTCAATTCCTGACTCTCTAACCAAGCAGGTTGCTATTGGCCCCTCAGTTATTGATTACCCACAAATCTGATGCAAAGCGAGAGATTCAAAGAGGAGAAACAAGAATGCCAATCTCCATGAATCTTGTTCTTGCAATGCAACAATGAAAACTAATCTAAATGATTGTAAAATGCAATAAACAAAACTAATTTATTGAAATGAAAATTGATCTACATGCAATGCCATAAATGAATTATTTTGCAAATTAATCTCCTATGAAGATTAAGCTAAAATGTAGTATTAAACTATAACCTAAAACTAAGATGCTTTATAAAATCAAACTAATGTAGCAATCTCAAATGATAAAATTCAAGAAAATTTGCAACATAAGTAGGTATAAAAAATTAAGTGATCTTTTAAATGAGAATGAGAGGCTCATTTTATAGGCAAAAGTGGAATTGAAAACTGATTCGGAAGCAATGTGGGATAAATAGAAAAATAGAAACAAATCTTGATTGGAATTCTTTTTAGTTTATTTTCCTTTTAATTGATTTGTTTCCTTTTTTTCATCACGGGATATTCTTGGAAGGATATTTCATTTATTTAATTTAATTTGAGATGATAATATCTCTTTTAATAAAATAAAATAGTTATATAATTTAGAAATGAATATTAATAAAATAAAATAAAATTATTTAATTAAAAATAGATTTAATTAAATAGCATCATTTTATTTAAGTAATATTAACTTCAATTAAATAACATTATTTTATTTATTAAAAGGGATTTATTTCTTTTGATTAAATAAAATTAATGAAGCATTCAAACCTTAGGGAAAATTGAAACATTTGAAATAGTTATGAGTTGATTAAGAAATTTGATTTGAAAATGCGACAATCATTGATTCAGAAAGTTGATGTTGACAAATTAAATAAATGGGGCCCAAAGTCTAGGTGACCATTTTAGGTTGCATACATTTGCCCCTCTTTGACTAATGTGAGGTCGACTCGGGATCACATGCAGTCAAAGAATGAAGTTACAATGTGAGATCGATTTGGGATCACAAAACAACTCAGATGTGAGGTCGACTCGGGATCACATCTGGACAAACATAAATAAAAGGCCTTTGAACATGAGGTCAATTCAGGATCACATCCAAAGTGAGAGATAAGAATCTCAAGCAAGGTTGCCCCAAGAGAAGCAATTGATAAATTGATAAAGTTGAATCAAGGATTGAAGTTTGATAGGTATTGCCCCCTCGTGATTGAAATCGAAATGAGATAGAGGAGAAATAATAAATTGAAAAATTTGATCAAATCAAACAAAAGATAAGGTTCTTGATGTAAGATGAAAATATAAGAATCTGGAACCGGTGGTCGACAAGAAAATTATGCCCTAAGGTTGAATTAGAAGAAAAGAGTAGGTGGTCGAATGGAAGATAGAAGTTTGGAAGAAATGGAAAGAAATGGAGAAGGAAAGTCTTACTCAATAAAAGGATGCATCAAAATCAATCAACTGTTTAAGATAGGGAATTTCGATTGAGATCACGAAAGAAGATAAGGAAATGAAGAACGTGATCATAGTTGATGAAAAATCCACAAGAAAGATGAAGGAAACCCTCTCAAACCCATAATACAACCTAAAAGTGCAAATTAACATGAAGTCTAAATAATGCAAGCTACATGAAAATGCAAAGGTGTACTTGCAATGGGGTAACATAGGTTTTTTGTGTGTTCATCATTCATTAGAGAATGTAAGAGAACTTATTTTCATCATTGGGCCATTATTACCGGACATCGGACAATCACATAATCATCACTAGTCACAAACGCAACTATGAAGATATGAATGTGATTTATATCAACTTGGAATGTGGAAAGATTCTAACATGAGCATCAAAGACATGAAGGTCAAGATGACTACAATGTTAGCTTACCCAATTTAATGTAGCAAAACCACGCTCGCATCAAGACATAAATGCCAAGATTACCATGAGAATGGTTGTGCAAAAACATTCAAGGATGATACCATAAATCTCTTAAGTGTGTCAAGGAGACAACAAGAGACACTGAAGAGGTTCAAGACAACACCCACAAGCAGAAAGCAAATAAAAACATGCCCCATGCCCCAAGTCCTCTAGCTATGCATCACGGAGAGACTTATTAGACAAGGACACCCAACGAAAATCAATATCAGTCAGCACACAAAGAAAAGATCATGGCATATCTCAAGCATTAAGTGTTGCAATTAAAAAATTTTAAGTGTGTAAACTGATACTGAGTTCCGAGGATAAGGATCGAATGCTTGCAAGTAGGTAAGATCACATGACCGAACTAGATAAGACCAAACTGATAAGTGTTGAAAAACACACAATGTCAGGGGTTGTTGAAGAAAACTACGAGTTAGGTTAGTGTTGAAAAAGCAGTTTGCGGTGTCACAAGACAAGCATATCAGAGACCAAAGCTAACCATTGTGCCCTAGACAAAGATAAAGACCAATTCCAAACCAAGGCAATAAGGCCGAGGCATGGTGGAGAAAGGCTAAGTGTCGGGGATGCATGCTAAGAAATAGGGATCTGAGCCTGATGGCGCTGTTTCAGGGTTTTCACCACTTGGAAGAATTTTTTTTGGACTTTTTATATATATATATTTTTTTTTGTATTTTTGCTACCAGTAGCTTTGTTTCTAGGTTTCACCAAGGCACTTTTTTTTAATTTTGAATTTTTGTATTTTTTCATTTTTTGTATTTTTTCAGCATCATGTTTGAATTTTTTTGGATTTTTGACAATATATCAATTTTTATAGTACCCGGTATCATATATCAATTTTTATAACTTTTCGGGGTCATAATTATAACAAAGGATGCCCCAGAATGAGCAGGCATCAGGATACAACTTCTTGGTGCAAAACATGATAGGCTCGAGGCTCCCTCTTGATTAGATAGTAGATGGTACTGTAATTCTTTGTGTGATGATGTGAGGTCAGAAAGCCAATTAGGTTCGAATTTGCCCTTTTGTTCTCGGTTCTGTTGGTTCTTAGGATTCTCTCGCGGGACAAGATCTCCTACTTGGAATTCTCTAGGGCGAACCTTTTTGTTGAAGGCTTTGGACATCCTCTTTTGATAGACCCTCATATGGTCAAATGATGCTTTACGCTTCTCATCAAGAAGTTCCAATTCTTGCAATCTCATGGCGTGATAGTCTTCATCTGTAACTAGACCTTTGAGAGAGACCCGAAGTGATGGAATTTCAACCTCTAAAGGTAACACTGCTTCAGCGCCGTATGTGAGGGAAAAAGGAGTAGCCCCAGTTGGAGTACGAATACTCGTTCTATAGGCCCACAGGGCCGGATTTATCTGTAGGTGCCAGTCTCTACCATTCTTATGAGCTGTTCTGTGCAAAATCTTGAGAATGGTTTTGTTTGAAGCCTCTGCCTGACCATTTCCTTGTGGGAGTAAATGGAGGACAATGTTAACTTTATCTTGAATCTTTGGCAGAGTTCTTTAAGGTCCTTGTTTTTGAATTGACCTCCATTGTCAGTGATGATCTCAGATGGCACTCCATATCGACAGATGATATGGTTTAAAATAAATAAAGACACTGTCTTGCCTGAGGCAATAGAAAGTGGAACAACCTCTACCCATTTTGTGAAGTAGTCAGTAGCAGTGATAATGGTTTATGCGATGAGTTGGGATAGATACGCTATAGTCAAAGGCCCTTCGCTGAAATGGCGATTGAGATATATAGAAGAATTAGCTTCCTGGGGCATGTATCGGTGTCCATGTTTGACATTTTTCACAAGACTTAGCAAATACTCACGCATCTATACGCATCGTGGGCCAATAGTACCTACCACTAAGCAACCTTCTGTGTGGGAAGACCATTAGAATGTCCTCACATATGCCCTCGTGGATGTCAACTGGCGCTTGATCGGTTTCCTCCTTTTCTAGCACTGAAAGTGTTCCCATCTAGACCCCTCCTATGCAAATCACACGAGAGATGAGGAATGGTGAAGGCGTTCGCGGATAAGGTTTCTTCTTTCAGATCAGTTAAATGTATCGGGGATGATGCCATCATGAAGATATGAGTAAATAGCACCATAGCGGGAGGATTCATGATTGACAAGGGTACAAATGACATGGCTTTCAGGTGAGTCAAATATGGGATATCGTAGCTCTTCCACCAGGAATTCATATCTGGACTCATGTTCCTCTAACTGAAGAAGTGAAGCAAGGGTGGCCATAGCATCAGCTGCTTTGTTCTCAGCCCTAGGGATTTGTTGAAAGGTGACAAAAGTAAAATACCGTCTTAATGAATCAACCATTTTTTTGTAAGGTACCAACTTGTCATCTTTTGTTTGGTATTGTTCATTGACTTGGTTGATGATCAGCTGAGAATCCCCATAGATATGTAGTTCTGTGATATTCCACTCTATGGCCATTTTTAGTCCATTTGTCAAAGCCTCATACTCAGCTATGTTGTTTGTGCATGGAAAGAGTAACTTGTAAGATTTGGGAATAGTATACCCATGAGGAGAAACAAACAACACACCAGCTCCAGAACCATTTTGCATGCAGGAACCATCAAAGAATAGTTTCCAGGATCTTTCAGTCATACATAAGATGTCATGGAGATTGACTTGAATGGGCATATTATGTGAATAGGGAAATTAGCGGTTGATGCGCAATAACGGCCTTTGGTTGCTTTGCGCTCAATATACTCTATGTCAAATTCGAAAGAATCATCATCCATTTAGCAAGTCTACGAGTGAGGCGACTTTCACAAAACAGTATTTGAGATCAATTTTTGCTATAAGGGTGTATGGTGTCGCGGAGCATATAGTGTCGCAATTTTGAGAAGAAAACACTCTCTTTTGCAGAAGCACTCAATACTAGTATAATTAACCTCATAAGTAAAAAGTGAGCTAATATAATATGGCCTTTCTTTCCCTTGTTCATCTAATTGAGCCAACAATGCCCCCAGTGAAGATTCAGTAGCTGAGACATATAAAATGAGAGGTTTTCCTGGAATGGGAGGCATTAAAATGGGAGGATTTGCCAAGTATTCTTTAATTTGATCCATGCTCTTTTGGAAATCCTCATTCTAGACACATTGAACACCTTTATGCAATTTTTTGTTGAAAGGTTGTGCTCTATCTGCCAATTGTGAAATAAACCTCCTTATGGATTGAAGGCGCCCTTGAAGACTCCTCATTTGGCTGACATTTTTGGGAGGTGGCATGTTTATAATGGCTTGAACCTTTTCGGGGTCCACTTCTATTCCTTTAGCTGAAATGATGAATCCCAATAATTTTCCAGAAGTAACACCAAATGCACACTTTTTTGGGTTTAATCTTAGTTGAAATTGTTCCATGTGATCTAGAATCACTTCTAAATCAGCCAAATGTGTTCCTCTTCTCTTATACTTAGCCAGGGTGTCATCCACATAATCTTCCATATTCTTATGCATCATGTCATGGAAGATGGTTGTCATAGCTCTTTGGTAAGTAGCTCCTGCGTTTTTCAATCCAAAGGGCATGACATTCCAACAATAAGTACCCCAGGCACATGTGAATGCAGTCTTTTCTTGATCCTCAGGAGCTATCTTGATGTAATTATACCCGGAAAAACCATCCATCAAAGAATAGATCCTCATCATTTGTCATATCCACTATCATGTCTATGTTAGGAAGTAGGAAATCATCCTTTAGGCATGCTACATTTAAGATCCTCTAAAATGCATGCGATTCGAATGGTTTTATCGGTTTGAAAGCAGGTACAATGTTGGAAATCCGATCCCTAAATTATAGTCTATGGCTCTAATGAATCCTGCACCAAGGAGCTTTTCTAATTCAGCTTTCACTAAAAGAGCTATATGAGGGTGCATTTTCTCAACTTCTGTTTGACTGGTTTCACACCTGGAGCTATGGACAAATGATGCATAATGAGATTAGTGTCCAACCCTGGCATGTCTGAGTATGTCCATGCAAAGTTAATTTCCTTCTTTTGGAGGAACTCAGTATAGGCTTTCTTTTCTTCAGGTGATAAAGATTTAGCCAAGTGTACAATTTTTGGAACTTCCTCTGTGCCCAAATTAACAGCTTCTGTAGGTTCAACCAATACTGATGATCTGTCCTGGAAATAGCTTAGGAGACTATCAAGTACCTCATCCGTAGGTGCCTCTGGGAGGTTTTCACCTTTGGATACGTCTTTTATTTTTACTTTTTTTGGTTCTGACACCACCACATAGTGGTTTTCACCATCAGAACTCTTATTCTTTTTTTCTTTTCTTTTTTATCTTGTGACTAAGGTGCTTGATGGGGTTCTATCATCTTGTTGGTGGTTCCTTTGGTGGAAGAGACTAAGGGTTCAATGGCATTTAGATGGCGGTGATCTCATAGTCATTGTGAAATGTCAAGAGTTGAGGCTCTTGGTAATGTTGAGACCAATCAATAAGGTTGGGGTGAACAAGGGGTAGGTTGATGACCGGTTCAAGATTAAGGATATAGGTGATGTCATCTCTGGTGACTGTAGAATTGGAATCTGTCAAGCTTCCCTCTAAAGTGTCTAAATCAGAATTTATCCTAGCAAGCGAAGAATCGTCTACTAATGTGACATGTGGGTTCCAATCTTCTAATCTAACACATGACTCGTCGGTTACATCAGGTTGAGAACTATAAGCGTGGACAACATCCATATCCAAGTCAACTGTTGCATCTGAGAGTGAATCCCATTCAAACTCATGAGAGTCTATTTCTGAATTATTGTTGGAGCCTCGTGATGTAGAAGCCTCAAGATTTGGAAAAGGCTTTTCTCCTCTAGCAATTTGCTCAATCACAAAATTATCTGAATTATCACCATCCGTTGCAGCTGGGATGGAGACACTATCCATAGTCAATCTTGCATTCATATAGTCACTATCTATTGCAAATGAGATAGGAGGACTATCAATTATTAAATCTCTTGAATCTTCCCAAAGGAGATTTGTTGAAGGTACCCAATCATATGTTATGTCTTGTTGATTGGTCAAATCTGGTACATATTTTGTGTCATCTTTACTATCCCGCCTATCAGAAATGGGGACAGTGCATTTATTGTTGTTCATAAAGCCTAGGCCAACCGGTTTCTTAGACTTACATGCAAAAAGATCATGATTGAGTGGTTCGGCTCTAGCATCTAACCTGTGACTAAGAGGGCCATATCCTAGATAACCCATCTTCTTGACAAAAGTATATCCTCTCCCATAGGACTTAGGAGAGGGGGAGAAATTTTCATTGTGTTGGTATTTCTCCTCTTTGTATATCCAATCTCGAACAACTACTTCCTCTTTTTCATCTTGTATTGGTACTGAGGATTCAACAAACTTGTCAAATATTGTCATTGCTGAAGATGATGGTTTCATCTCCTGTGAAGGCTTTCCATATGTCCTAGGGGAAACAGGCATCTTTGCAAAAGAGTCGAGTTGATACCCCCCCATGCCAAGGTCTACTGACTTAAATTTGTTTTGACAGTCTGCTAAAGTTGTTTCATAATCCTCTGCTGCTCGGTTAAGAGGGACATGAACATTAGCTGAGATTGAGTTAATTGATAAGGTGTTATCCCCTAGTATGCAAATTTTTGTTCCATTGTAGGGGAACTTAACACACTGGTGGTAGGTAGACAACACTGCCTACATATCATGAATCCATGGTCTACCCAGTAAAATGTTGTATGCAAGGGGTCCAGTATCAACAATTTGAAACAAGATATCTTTTTCAACTGGGCCAATACGGCGGGGAAGGACAATATTATAGAACTTAGATTACGCCTCATCATAGGCCTTTATGGTGATCTTCTTTCTAGTGTCGATCACTTGCTCACGAATAGCCCAAAGTTTTTAACAAATTCAAAGTACGGATATTTAACCCAGCACCCCCATCAATCAACACGCGCCTGACATGGGTTTTATGAATCATGACTTCAATGTGAAGGGCAAGATTGTGTGGATGGCTTAGGGATTTGTCATCATCTTCAGAGAAAGAGAGGTAATGTGGGCTAGTAATGTGATTCACCATGCCTTGGAATTGGTCTATATCAATGTTGTTGGGGACATTTGCTGTGCGCAAAGCGTCCTCAAGGATCTGCTTATGTCTAGGGGACAACTCTAGAAGCTCTAAGATTGAGATCTGTGCTGGAGTTTTCTGTAACTGATCTACAAGATTGTAGTTTGGTTTGAGAGCAGTGGCGGACTTTATAGTGGCATTCTTGGATGCCACTTGCTTGGATTTGTTGGATGGACCTGAACTAGGCCCTCTGAGAATAATAGGGGCTTGACTCCTGGTAACAACATTAAGGGCTTGGGAAGATAACCTAGAATGGGGACCTCTCAGCACCACAACAGGTTGGTTGTCAAAAATAGGGGGAGAGTCATAACCATGTGGGTCCTTACTCCTTATCATATTAACACTTGGATCCACAACTTCAAGCATGTTTATCACATTTTCTGCCGCTGTATAGGTGTAGTTGATTGAAGCTTTGCCATTCTGTGATTTAGAGGTTTCCCCCTTGTCATAATTAGGAAAAGGTTCCTTAAAAGCCTTATGATCAGCATTGGTATTTAGGCCATCAACTTGAAGCTTTCCACTTTCTATAAAATCTTGGATGATATGTTTTAATCTCCAACAGTTTTCAACAGTATGGCTAGGGCCATTATAAAATTTACATAATGCCTTGTCATCCCACCAATGTGGTTTTGGGATCTGGAATGTAAAGATTTTGGGATCACGAGGATGTATGATTGTTGTAATGAGTTTGAGGAGATAATATCCTCATATGAGTCTGATTTGGTAGTACGCTTACGGTTTTAGGCCTCCTCTTTGATATCTTGGTTTACTTTCTTGTTGTGGAGGTGCATTAACCATTGCTTACTGTATAGTCAAATTAAGAACACACTTTGATCTCTTGATTGGAAGAATCCACAACTCCATCATTGACAACTTGTTTTGTTTGATGCTGTTCCTTATTGTTGTATTGACCATTGTTGGTATTATTATATACGGTCAAATGCATTTAGAACATCCTCAATGCGACATCGTTTCAATCATGGTATCCAAAGGTAGAGAACTATCTTTTGATCTCATATAAATTTCGGGCGCAAATTACTAAAGTATGTCAATCTTTCATCCTCATGGATGCGTCCTGGGATCACAGGAGCATTGTCTCTCCTCCACCTTTGCAAGAAAGGTAACAAAGGGTTCCCCCTAATTTTGTTTCAAGTTGCATAGGTCCAACATAGTAACAGATCTTGACAGATTATATGCGAAGTGTTGAATGAATCTATGAACAAGTTCTCTAAAAGTCTTGACAGGAGCAGTGATATTGGTAAACCATTCCATTGCTTGTCCTTTAAGACTCCTAGGGAACAACCTCATCAAATAGGAGTCATCTTGATGGAATTCAAAGCTCATAGTATAGAACTGACGCACATGGTCGTGTGGATCACCACTGCCATCATATTTATCGTATTGTGGGAATTCCACCCTCTTTGGAAAATCTTTCATACTCACACTCTTGTCAAATGGATTAGGACAAATTGAGTCTAGTCAGAATGAGCTCTTAGGTTGCATCATTTTTCTCCATCATTTGCTTCATTTGGCGGATTTCTTCCTCTTGAGAGGAATTTTGCTTTTGTATTTTGTTGTCCACATCAAAATTATAAGGGACTATGGCACCCTTATTGATTAGACTTTCCAAGAACTTATCTTTGTTTTGTTCCAAATACCTCTTCACATACTGTTGGAAGATAGGCTCGTGTTGTATTCGCATGAAGTCTTGAGTATCAAAGTCATAATGTGAGCTACCACCTCCATGTTGGGAACCAGGATGTACATGTTGGGAGTGTGGTCTTGAATTTCTGGGAGGAGTTTTCCTCCTATAGTGAGCATACTGAGAGGCCCTTCTTCCTCTAGGACTAGGAGATCTAGAAGGGGTCCTTGACCGCCTTCTACTTCTTGGTGTTGTGGAAGGGGTGGAGGAGGAGATTGTAATCCCTTGTTAGCACCTGTAATTATGTTTGTTTAATTGGTGGGTACTTGCCCTATCTTGCTCCTCTTGACGAGTTTCCTTTGTACTTCCAATAAAGCTTGGCTCTCTTCCTCAGTTGTCTAAACTTTTCTTGCTTTGCGGCTTGTTCATCTAGAAAGGCTTTCTTTTCGCGTTCAATTCTTCTAAGCCTATCCCTTGTGAACCTTGATGTATGTTGAAGTGGTGAGCTTGGTCTAGACTGTTTGAACAAGTCATTGGTATACGTTGTATTGACATGAGCATCACGAGGTTCATTGTCTTGGTCTTCGTGTTGTGACCATTATTCTTGGTGAGCTCGTCTCTTATACCTTTCATCCCGTTGATGGGCATCCAAATATCTTGCATTAATGAGGGGTGAACCAGGTTGATCATCATGAGAAGAATTTCCAAATATCATGTTGTTTCTGTGTTGTTCATAGATATCATCAAGATTTTGATCCATGGCTTCCCTCTCATTGAGTGATTATAACTCATATCCATACACAGGTGGAAGGTGTTGAGAAATTACTCAAATCCTAAAATGGCTCTTTGGGTCAAAATAGGTTCCAGCGACTCCTAGGTGAGCCCGGTCAAATATTGGTTCTTTTCCTTTCTCTTTCGGCAGTCTGGCCCGGGGTAGTTAGTTTAAAAGGTATCCGGTCGCTTTCCTTAGCTCTTGATATCTTGTTGTAGTGACATGAAAGGAGAGTTGATGTGAGACAATTCTGAAGCGTCAATGGACTAGGATAGTAAAAGTTTTCTCTTGTCCGAGAGAGATGGTGAAATACAACTGTTGCAAATAGGTGCAAACCAACACTGCCACAGAGGTGCTCA
Source organism: Sequoia sempervirens (assembly GCA_007258455.2). Lineage (NCBI taxonomy): Eukaryota > Viridiplantae > Streptophyta > Pinopsida > Cupressales > Cupressaceae > Sequoia > Sequoia sempervirens. The sequence goes on from VDFB02059000.1 coordinate 18,154, forward strand.
ATTCTTGGGTGAACACCCTAGCACATATGGATCAGGAGGATGACTTACACAAAGTGTACTGAGTTTGAATTGTATGAAAATGGGTGGACAAGGAGACTATTAGCACTCTCCAAGTGTGTTATCAAAGAGTCTAAAAATTTATCTATTTGACAGGAATAATTCCTAATTTGCCAATCTCAAGCAAAATCGCTTATGAGATCAAGGATCACTAATTCAAAAGGTCAAGGACACATAAACCCTAAATACAAAACATGTCTCTAAAACTGGGACAAGTCACCTAATTGAAGAACTCAGTATTTCAGTTTGTTGTTTGTTTTCAAAGATCAAGCAGAGTATATCAACGGATTTTGATCAAACATAGGTTTGGTGAGACAGTTGTATTTTCAAAGTAGTTGATAATAGTCTATCAAGGACAAAGCAACTTGATAGTATCGATCTTGTTTGAAGATGTTTGGACAATGTTTGAACTCAAAACAACACATAACTATCCCTACAAAAGAAATGGTGAAAGCCAAACCTTTGCCCATTGCTTATGCGCATCACGTGCACCTCACCTGACCGTGTCACCCCTAGAGGCGCGGTGTTTTGGTGTTTCCAAGGATCAGCGATTACGTTCAAAGTTACCCTTGATGAGGGCCGGTGTAGCCGCCTTGAGCGTCGGTGTATGCCTATGGTAGGAATCATGTATGATCAACTTGTCTGAGAGATTCTTCCCCCTCTTTAGCATAAAGATTATGACTCCTTCGAGGTGGCAAGATGAGCAACTAACTAAGAGTTTTACTTGGCCAGGTCCCACAGCAACCATCCGGTGCCTCACGTCTGATTTCCGGTACCTCGCAGCCACCAACACTGAAAATCACACACCCCTTAAGCGGGGCTCGAGGCCAGGCGCCGCGGTGCAATGCGCAGGCTTTTCCATGATGATCGTCCAAGTCATGGAAAAGAAGTTACTATGGTCTTGGGGTCTTTAGACTCAACAAGACGTTCTTTATTATAGTGAGGTGGAATCACCGGCGATAGGTGTGTACTCACTTGGGTCGTTCCCGGAGGTTCAACTTCCGGCAGGCCCTCTAAAGGTGACACTGGACATGGCTCGGATTCGGGTTTCTGATTTTCTGATTCTCCCAAAAGGAGAAGAGCATACTTCTCTAGCCCGTCTCTTTACCCAAACATGCTAAACAACCTTAATCACCGAGCTAGTTTCACTTCACCAAATCCACATGCTTTTGGGTTTCTGATTCTCTCAATGAGAGAAGAGCATAATCCCCTGACGAGTGAAAGTGCTAAAGATTCACTACTTTGCTCCGCTCCCTAAGAGTTCGTCATATTAGTAAGATCATCAGGAGGCTGGATTTGTCCATGGTCATCACCTCCATGTAACAAGAGCCAAATTCCCTACTCACTATTGAAACTCCTAAGAATTTAAACGAAGCCCTAATTAGACTATGTGAATTGAAAAACAAGAAAACAAACACAATTTTTTTTTTTTTAAATAAAATCTTTGACAAGCGTAAGTGTTTGTTTTCAAGTCTTTGTCATGCGTCCTGCAATCAAACCGTTAGTGTGTTTCAAGTTCTCTGACTGGCGTCCTGCAGAAACTGTTATGCTGTGAAAAAATGATTCAGAAGAACCAGAATTAAAAAATCTAATTTAATCTAGTCAAAATTAAATCTAAGAAGAATTAGTTAACAAAACTAAAATTAAACTAAATTAATCTAATACTAAACTAAAACTTTAAAACAAAACTAATCTAAATTAATAAAATTAAAAAATCTAATCTAAATTTTAAAAAAATCTAATCTAAATTAATAATTCTAATTTAAATTAATAAAGTTAAAAAATCTAAAGTAAAAAATTCAAATTTAAATTAACAAAGTTAAAGAATCTACTTTAAATTAACAAAGTTTAAAAAAATCTAATTTGAATTTTAGAAACTAAAAAAAATCTAATTTAAAAATATAAATTAAAGACTAAACCAAACTAACTAAAAACTAAACTAAATTAAGATTAAAAACTAAATTAGAATTAAAAACTAAACTAAATTAAAAACTAAAAATTAAAAACTAAATTAAAAAACATGCATAAAAATCTTCAAATTTGATTTCTGAAAAATCTGTTTATAATGAGTAGATAAAAGCGAGAGAAAAGCAGAAATTTGTAAACCAAAAAATAAAACCGAAATGCGTTTTTGATCCAGCCAAGTAGAAGATGAAAAAATATTTTTAAAACCTTTAGCCGGTGAAAAAATGACATAGCAGTTTACGGTACGTATTTCTTCAGATTTGTGAAAAAAATCAAAAAACTGAAAGATACCTAGATCGGATTTCGACCCTGTCTACAAAACCCAGAAATCGTTTTTCCTAAAACTGAGTGGAAGCTAGATTTATGAAGCAAAACTAAAAGCTAAATTAAAAACTAAATTAAAAACTAAACTAAATTAAAAACTAAAAATTAAAAACGGTGGGCGCCAAAAAGTATAACTGAAAATATGTTATACTTCTGTGAATCCTTGCATGCAAAGATACTCAATAATGAGTCCTTGCAAATCAATTCACAGCTCTCTATCCGAGAAGAGCAGGGATTGGTATTGTGGTCCTCAGATTGACCCAGTTACCCCTGCAAATATAGTCTCAGAATGAGAGATTCAAAGAGGAGAAGTAAGAATGCCAATCTCCATGAATCCTGTTCTTGCAATGCAACAATGAAAACTAATCTAAATGACTGTAAAATGCAATAAACTAAACTAATTTATTGAAATGAAAATTGATCTACATGCAATGCCATAAATGAATTCTGCAGTGTCTCTATGAAGATTCAAGGTAAAATGTAATATTAAAGCTATATTCTTTCTAAAAGCCCAAGATCTTTATAAAATCAAAGTAATATGTAATCGAATGATAAAATTGAGAAAATTTATGGCGTAAGTCGATGTAAAATTAAGTCTTTTTAAATAGAATAGAGGGCTGTTTATAGGCAAAAGTGGAATTGAAGGCAAATTCGGAAACACAATGTATGGGATAAACGGAAAAATGAAACCGTCTTGATGAAATTCTTTTTGGTTTATTTTAAGCTTGATTTGTTTCCTTTTTTCATCACGGGATATTCTTGAGAGGATATTTCATTTTATTTAATTTAATTTAAGATGATAATATCTCTTTTAATAAAATAAAATAAGATTATGTAATTTAAATGAATATTAATAAAATAAAATAAAATTATTTAATTAAAAATAGATTTAATTAAATAGCATCATTTTGTTAAGTAGTAATGGTTTCAATTAAATAATTATTTTATTTATTTAAAGGGATTTATTTAACGATTAAATAAAATTAATGAAACATTATTCAAACCTTAGGAAAAATTGAAACATTTGAAATAGTTATGAATTGATTAAGAAATTTGATTTGAAAATGCGACAATCATTGATTCAAAAAGTTGATGTTGACAAATTAAATAAATGGGGCCCAAAGTCTAGGTGACCATTATAGGTTGCATCTGAGATTCAACCGCTTGATTATGAGTCCCTTCCTTTTCGTTGCCGCTTTTGTCACGAATATGGACACCTTCAGCGCTAGTGTCCTCGAACACCCAAAGCTACTGGGGTGTCTTCTTCTCCTTCTTCTGGACCTTCGATGGAGAAAGGGGATAAAGGGAAGGCGTCTGCGGTTGAGGGTGGGCCTGATAAGGATGGCTTTATCCCTGTTAAGCAAAGAAATAAAGGGAGGGGTCACAAGCAGGCCTATAAGGATAGTCAGAGTGATCAGGGTTTCAATCGGTTTGAGGTCCTGGATAATCAGGCTTTGGAGGAAGGGATTCTTGTTGAGCTTTCTTCTGGGGCCACTGGTATGGATGTTGGGTTGGATACAGGGCTGGAGAAAGCAATTTTTGTTCAAAATATTTCTCCGGCATTGGAGCAGGGGAGTTCGGAGCCTCCTGGGGCCTCTGTAGATGTGCAGGATGATATTGTTTTAGCAGATTTAGCTAAGGCAGTGTTTTCTTTAGGTAAAGGTCGAGGATCATCTCCTGCCTTAGGGGTGCTACAACGCCCTCTCAAGAAGGGGTATTTTTAATTTTCTTCGAAAGTTGGTCGTAAGAAGGATGCAGACAAGCTCAAATCTACTGGAGATCTATTGGTAGAATTTGGTGCTATTAAGACCCTTGAGGCCCACTTCTCTCAACCTTCCTCATGATTATTCTCTCATGGAATGCAAGGGGGTTGAATAGCACCTCCCGTCAAAAGGCTATTCAAGATTTGATTGATGTTCATTCTCCTGATATCTTTTGTGTTCAGGAAACTAAGCTTCAGGTGGACCTCATGCTTCAACATGCCCCTCGTATTTGGTTTTCTGGCCAGTGTCAGTGTATTGGGTCTAGGGGAACCTCTGGGGGTCTGGCTCTTTTCTGGGATCCTCGTAAGATTGTTCCTCATTGGTGGATTTCCAGCCAGTCTGCTATTTCTATGGTGGCCTCGATTTTGGAATCTGGTGAGACTATTTTGGTTAGTAATGTTTATGCTCCAATTGATATTCGTGGTAAATCCCAGCTTTGGGCTCATATCAGGTATGTTAGGTCCTGCGCTCCCTTTCTGCCTTGGATTTTAGCTGGTGACTTCAATGCTGTGTTGAGCTTGGAGGAGAAAAGGGGAGGGCTGCCTAGGCTTGGCCCTGCTTCAGATATGTTTCGGACTAATGTGGACTCTCTAGCTTTGATGGATGTAAAACCCTCTAATGGAATTTTCACTTGGAATAATAGACGGAGTGGGCCTGAAGCGATTGCCCAGCGGCTTGATCATTTCCTTGTCTCTTGCTCTTGGGTTAGAGGTAGCTTGGTCATTTGCTCTGAGATTCTTGACTGGCATGGCTCTGATCATTGGCCAATTAAGTTTTCGACTTCAGCTTTTCCAAATCCTAAGAATCCTCCTTTCAAATTCCAGCTCATGTGGTTGCGTGATCCGTCTTTGGGTGATCTTGTGGCTCAATGGTGGCGGGATGGCGCCCCTGCGTATGGTACAACTATGTATTCTCTGGTTAAGAAGTTGCAATTTGTTAAGTTTCATCTTAAGCGATGGAATAGGTTGAGTTTTGGTAATTTTTGAGCTAGGAAAAGAGAAGCATTGGACCGCCTTGCTGTGATTACCCGCCAGATTCGGGATTTGGGCTTCTCGGAGGCTCTTGGGCATGCTGAATCTCAGGCTCTAAAATTGGTGGAAGAGTGGGAGCTACATGAAGATATTTTCTGGAAACAAAAGGCTAGGATTGATTGGCTTCAAGAGGGTGATAGGAATACAACTTTTTTCCATCATTCAGTGCAAGCTCGTCAAAATAAGTGCTTTATTTATTCTCTTGTTAACTCTGAGGGTATTTCAATCTCTGCACAACATGCTCTGTCTAGAGAGGCTCATTAGTTCTTCTCTAATCTATTCACTGAGGATTCTTTACCTGCTGAGGCTAATGAAAATAGAGTCCTTGCTTGTATTCCCTCTTTAATTTCCAATGAGTTGAATGCTTCGCTTATTCGCCCGGTGACTTTGTCAGAAGTGGAGGAGGTGGTGTTTGGGATGAACAAAGGGAAAGCCCCTGGCCCTGATGGGTTCCTAGTTGAGTTTTTCCAGGAGTTTTGGGATATTGTGAAGCTGGATTTGTTGGAGGTTGTTCGAGAGTCTCTTCATAGTAAGCAGATGCTTCATGCCCTGAATGCTACTTTTCTGGTTCTCATTCCTAAGAAGGAAGGTGCAGACAAACTTGATCTTTTTAGACCTATTGCGCTCTATAATGTGGTGTATAAGATTATTACGAAGTTGATGGCTGAGAGACTCAAATCTTGTTTGCCTATGATCATTTCTGAGGAGCAAGGCGGCTTTGTGGCTGGGCGACAAATTCTAGATGGGGTGGTGATTGCGTCTGAAGCCATTCATTCCATGGCTACCTCTCAGGATAGGTCTATGTTTATCAAGTTGGATATGGCCAAAGCCTATGACAGAGTTAAATGGAGTTTTCTTCAGAAGATTCTGCTGGCCTTTGGTTTTTTCTCTGATTGGGTGAGCTGGATTTTGAGTTGTGTGACTTCTTCCTCCTTTTCGGTTATTGTGAATGGGGAACCTTCTGAGCTTTTTGGGGCTAATAGTGGCCTTCGTCAGGGGGATCCACTCTCTCCTTATTTGTTTATTATTTTGGCTGAGGGGCTTGGCCGACTTCTTAAATCTTAGGTTTCACATGGCTTGATTCATGGTTGGCGGTGGGGGATGGGCTTGCCTACGCTTTCTCATCTCCAATTCGTGGATGATACCTCTCTTATGGGACTGGCTCATATTAGGGAGGCTGATTCCTTCAGGAAAACTTTGGACATCTAGCTTGCGGCTTCGGGCCAGAGAGTCAATGAGCAAAAGTCTTCTATATTCTTCTTTAATACTCCTCAAGCTATCCAGCGTCGGATTGCTGCTATTCTGCGGTTTCAAATTGGGTTGCTTCCCTTTGTCTACTTGGGTATTCCTCTTGCTATTGGCCGTCAGCCCAGATCCTCCTGGCAGCAGTTGCTTGATAAGCTTAGGCGGAAGGTTACTCATTGGACTCATCGTTGGTTGTCTTCTGCTGCTAGAGTGACTCTTCTCAAGTCTGTTATCCAGGCCCTTCCCATCTACAGGTGCTTAGTTCAAGAGGCTCCTATGTATTTCCTTAAGGAATTTGATGCTCTTTCTCGTCAATTTCTTTGGAGCGGTAATTTGTTGTCTTCAAAATGGAGCCTTGTTAAGTGGGAATCGATGTGTAGACCAAAGCAGGAGGGGGGTCTTGGTTTACGCTCTGCTATTTTGAATGGGAAAGCTCTTGCTGCCAAGCTTTATTGGCGTGGTGCACCCATCAGCACCAGTTATGGGCTCGTATTCTCAACCTTAAATATCTTCGGGGTGTTGCTTCTTTTGAGGTCCCTCGCTATCCTCTGGAAGGGGGTGGTTCTATGATCTGGCATACTTTGAAAGTGGGGGCGCAGTTGATTAAGGATGCTCTTTTTTGGATCTGTCATTCGGGGTCACAGGCTCTTTTTTGGTCAGATTCCTGGGATGGTCACCCTCCTATTCTTTCTTCTTTTCCTCATCTCCAGCCTCTTTCTGAGGTTTTTAGTGCGGCTGGCTGGGATACTGTGGAGCATTATAAGGTGGCGCAACATGATGGTTTGGTTCTACGTTTTCGTTGGAAGCATCCCTTCTGAGTGGCCACCAGGAGGGTCTGAGGGGGATAGGCGTGAGCTTTCCCAACTTTTGGCTTCCCGTGCTTGTAATTCTTTGAGAGGACCTGATGTCTTGGCTTGGGATGGTTCAAACTTGTCTGGAAAGTACTCTGTGGTTGCTGGTTATAAACAGATTGGTAGGCAGTTGTTTGGGGACATTGAGGTCCCTTGGTGGAAGCAAGTTTGGCACAAGTTGTCATGGCCCAAGTGCAACTTTTTATGTGGTTAGTGGCTCAAAATCGATGTCTTACTTGGGATAATTTATGTAAGCGTGGTTTCCAAGGCCCCTCTATGTGTGTTTTGTGTCATGGCTGTGAAGAGAGTGTCTCCCATATCTTCTTCCAATGCTCCTATGCTAGGGAGATTTGGCACTTCTGGTGGGGGGTGTGGAATATGGCCTGCTGGCATGTTTCCTCTTTGGTGGAATTTGGGGAACGGTGGGGCAGGGCCCCTGTTTCTACCTCCTTTCTTCAGACTGCTTGGGCTCTTGGGCCTTCCTTTATTATCTGGAACCTATGGTTGGAGAGGAATAGGCAGATCTTTCAGGATTCGAGGATGATGGCTCCTCACCTTTGGAGGAAAATTTTACACTCCTTAGGAGAAACTATTGCGGCTAATTGTGATATGACTATGCTGGTGGACCCTCGGGATGTTGGTTGTTGTAATCGTCTTCATCTTCCTCCTCCGCAATGACAACTCATACGCAACAGATGCAGACATCCTACCCCGAAGGTGAATAGGGCTGGAAGATGGACCCCTCCTCCCTTTGGAGTCCTAAAAATCAACTCAAATGGCTCTTCTCGTGGAAATCCAGGTCATGCTGGTATTGGGGGTGTGGGCCATGATAGCTCAGGAGATGTCCAGTTTATTTTCTCTGTGTATAAGGGTCTTCATACGAATAATCTTATGGAGGCTCAGGCCATTTTATTGGCTGTGGAGCGGGGCAGTCAGTTGGGATGGCGAAGGATCATATGTGAATCTGATTCCCAGGTTGTGGTGAACTTACTGAAAAGGCGATATATGGATAATGTGAGCTGGCAGTTGGCTTTGATTGTTGAACAAATTCTCACTCTCTATGCCTCTCTGGAGCATATTACTTTCAATCATATTCCCCGTGAATGGAATGGTGTTGCTGATTGCTTGGCTAAATGGGCTTCTGATCATATGCATGATTGGAATTTGGTGGATCGGGGCCAACGACCCCCAGCTCTGTCTCATCAATTGGATCACCTGGTTGATCTTGATAGGGCCATTTAATGCCCTTGCTTTGTAATGTTTCCTTGATTTAATAAATTTTTTACCCCTTTATGTTAACCGTTGTATATGAATTTGAATATATAAACTATTTGATTTTTTGTTTTCAGAATCTTGCAATGGCTCAAGATTTATTGTCCTCCCTTCCTTGATAAGGCTATACCTCTGGCAATTTTTTTTTTCTAAACATATACAATTAATATCAGAGAAAGCGTATACACAATCAATATATTCAGGTTCTCTGGTGACATGATGCACCTAATGAGCGTCATCGTATTGTTTCTGAAGATCCGTGAAATTAAATCCCGTGCTGGTACAATTCAAATTTCTTTTTACGCTCTTTTTGCATCTATTGATCTATTCAGTTCAAGTTTTAGTAATTTCAGCAGAGTGTAGGGTTTTACATAGGATTTGTTGAAGTTGATAAAAGAAAAACATTTTCATGTGTCTGTTTGGCCTTTTAATAGTGTTTTTTTGTACGGCTCACATAATCTTTTACACTCTTTTCGTATTTGAAGTTTTTTACGCCTATCTAGTTGACCTTCGGTGGAATTTTTAGGGCTTCACTTAGGTTTCGCAAAAGCTGATGAATGAAAGCATTTAACTATAGTTGTCTGGCCTGTTAGTTTATTATTTTTCTTATTTCACCGTTCTATGGCTATTGCATAGTTTATTTATTTGACGGCCTTTCGAGCCTTCATATAACAAATCAAGGAATGCGACTTTTATTTTGTTTTCGCATACTAATTTGTAAGGAACATTTCACTTAAATGTCACTATAGGGATAACATGAGGTTGGTAATTTGGATGTCAAAGACAGGGATAACACGATGCAAGGAAAATGTTCACCCTGTGCGCACTTATTAAACTACTTGTCAGGGCTATTCATTACCATATATACTTTATTAAAATTTGTATCTCTTTGGGTTTTGATGCTTTGACAGAGCTTTTGATAATTAAGCCTTCAAATTAGGTGTCACTATGGTGGCAAGATGATAACACAGTGAGCATGCCTTCGTGTATGATGCTCCCTCCTTGAGAGCAAGGGAACCTAATACTTTACCCTATTCATTTATATTTTTCAAATTCTTCAGGTTTCAAGCCCTTTACAAAGTTTGTCATAAAATCCGTCCTTAAATGTCACTATGTGGAGTAAGATAATATAATGTAATTTATTAGGCTGGCCAATCTTTAGGTTAGATGAAACCCCCTTGTTGGAGCAAAGGGAACTTTATAAATAATATTCAAATTTATACCTTATTTATATTTGATCCTTGTACAAAGCTTTTGATAAATGAACACTTGCCAATTCTTCTAAGCATCAGGTTCCAATTTTGGCAATACACAAAATTTTCAAGTTCATACCTCTTTAACTCATTGACAAAGCTTGTGACAAATCAAGCCTGGCCAATCTTTATAAGCACAAGGTTCCATTTCTTTATTCTGCCTAAGCATGAGGTTCTAAGTTTGGCAATACTAGATTTTAGATATAATATTTCTTATACTCAAGTTTTATTCAAAATTATGTCATTAAGTTTGGACTCTTTAACAAATCTTGTGATAAATTAAGCTTTGGCAATCCTTCCAAATTCGAGATTCCAATCATGAGTTTGCAATTCAGTCAATATTAAAGCTTACATATGAAGATGTCTTACACTTAATATTGTTCAAATTTGCACCACTTTATGTTTTACTTTTAACCCTTTGACAAAGCTTATAATAAATCAAACCTTGCCAACAATTCCATAAACATGCTCAACTTTCCCTTTCTTCAATGCATTAATGCACACGGTTGCAATTTTTTAAATTTTTTTATTACTCAATTTTACATTTGAAAATGTCATACCCAATATTGTTCAAATCTTTACCTCTTCAAGTTTCAACCCTTTGAAAAATCTTGTGATAAATGAAATCTTGCCAATTCTTTTGAGCACAAGATTTCATTTCTTTAATCCATTGAAGCATGAGGTTCCAATTTTGACAATACTCAATTTTACATATGAACGCGTCTTTTGGGAATAGGATTTGAAATGGGGGCTCCTCCATGAAGACCACCATTTCTATACTGCTTGAGCTCATATTAGTTGGTTTATATATATATATTTTTTAATTTCTCTTTAGTAGGGAAGTAGGAGACTTTTGCTATTCAAATCTTTTAGTTATATCTAATTTTGTGTGTTTTAAAGTTGTATTTTCTAGGGCCCTTTAGTGGAATCTTCATAAACATCTTGCCATTTAGCTATTCCACATGTCTTGAAATTTTAATGACATAAGGAATAACACAACACATGTGTAAATTCTGTATTTATAGTGTTCTAACTAAGGCTATACAATGTCATATAAAAAACATAATGTTTGCTTGGGCTTATTTCTGCCTATATTTGCCTCTAATTTATCAAATATTATTCTTTTGAATTTTCTTCTTACATAATGGAGTCTTCTAATTTTTTATAGTTTTCCAATTTTAGTGGATTTTGTTTTTGGGTGGGTAGAGGCGGGGGTGTGGGGAGGCTTCATAGGGTTCGCATATTGAAGAGAGTGCCAGAATTATCTTTTTGTGTTCTTTTGAGTTTTTTAAGAAAGTTTATAGAGAGAAATAGAAGGGGCGCAACATATAATTGCTCATAGAACTCAAATTTGAACTAGAATTGACAAAATGAAATTGCAGAAGGTATTAAATAACCATAACAATGAGATTGCATGTTTTAGACATACCCGAAATGCTCCAGATTATTTAATTAAGAAAATAAGTCCAATTGTCAGCCATGAATGGTGAAAACTGACAAATATGTACGCCTGGGCTCCAGATCTGACTTCTCCCACTCCGAAACAGGATATAAAGAGTTGAGAGGAGTAGTCGCCAAGAATGAAACACATTTAGAAGCCAGAAAGAAGGCGTTTCCACTACAAGCTTCACACGCCTAACCTCCAAAAGGCACACCTTTCAAGGCAAAAGGTACGACCCATGAAAGAAAGTGAAGAATATACGTTGGAAGCTGCAGATTTGCTGAAGATGACGTCTTTGGTGAAGAACTCCTCTTCTTTATTGCAAACAAGTAAAGATTGAACAGGAAAAATCTGTTTAAAGCAGTAGAACCTCTGAATGAAGCCCTCCGAGGATGCACTAATTCGGCGGTCTCTCCGCAGTCCTCAAAAAATGCTCAACTGCGAAAAAGATCTCACTCTCAATGGAAG
>VDFB02059001.1:0-27638 GCA_007258455.2 Sequoia sempervirens
ACCAGTGCTTCACCTCATGAGCATCACCTAGATGCAATGAGTGCTAAGTGGACCATTCGATATCGCCAGAGATGGGTTCGGTGAACCACTACTCATGAAACTGGGTCAATGAGTTTGACTTCGAAACTACGCGGTTGAATCGATAGCAATATCATAATTTGACATCTTTGTGGAAAAATACCTCCTACTTATCAATTGATGAGCTAAAGGGCTCTATAATGAATGGTTCACCAGGCACAACACTAGCAGAAGGTTTTGCAAATGGGTAACAACTCAAGCGGGCTTAACCTTGGAGAAAACTCCTGGTTAAGCGAAGCTGAAGCGATACGGGATGGGTGACCTCCCGGGCCGGACCAGTGCTTCACCTCTGTGAGCATCACCTAGATGCAATGAGTGCTAAGTGGACCATTCGATATCATGAGAGATGGGTTCCGGTGAACCACTACTCATGAAACATGGGTCAATGAGTTTGACTCGAAACTACACGGTTGAATCCTGATAGCAATATCATAATAAGTGCTACACTCCTTGATGTAACGTAGAACTTCCTCTTTCAACCCTTTCCAAGAGAACCTCTCTTGAATCTGCCTGTATGTCTTGAAATACCCTTGGTGACCAGCAAGTGGAATGTCATGGAAGGTCATCAAAATCTTCTTCTTAAGTTTGGAATCAGCCACCAAAAAGATCCTCCCCTTGTAATGTATCAAACCATCAATTACCTTGTACCTTTCATCATGAAAAGTTCCTTCAATGATGCTGGCTGCGAGCTGATTTTTGGCATAATCAGCAAGCAACATCTCCTTCCAATCAGCAGTAAGCTCACACAATGAGCTCAAATGAGGTCTTCTGGATAAAGCATCAGCCATAATGTTGTTCTTCCCTTTGACATACTCAATGTCAAAATCGTAAGCTTGAAGCTTACTCACCCACTTCTGTTGTCTTTCATTGAAGTCCTTCTGATGCATGAAGTGCTTGAGACTATTGTGATCAGTTTTGACCACGAATTTGCTCCCCACCAGATATTGTCTGAACTTGGCTAATGCATGCATGATTGCAAGCATTTCTTTGTCGTAGATAGAATAGGTCCTTTCGACACCCCTTAGTTTTCTACTTTCAAACACAATGGGATGTTTGTCCTGCATCAAAACAGCACCAACTCCTTCTCCTGATGCATCACATTGCAACTCGAAAGGCTTGGAGAAATCTGGTATGGCCAACACTGGACAAGAACTCATGATTTTCTTGAACTTGTCAAAAACACTTTGAGCCTTTTCGGACCACATGAAAGCCCCCCTTTTAGTGAGGTTAGTAAGGGGAGCAGTACTTTGAGAGTACCCCTTCACGAACCTTCTGTAGAAGCCACAAAGACCCAAGAATCCCTTCAAATGAGTCAAGTTTTCCGGAGGTGGCCAATCAACTATTGCTTTGATCTTTTCAGGATCAACCTTCACTCCTTTAGCGCTGATTATATGACCAAGGTAGAGCAGCTCCTTCATTCCAAATTCACATTTGGACTCTTTGGCAAACAAACTCTCCGATTCAAGAATGCTAAGCACTTCCTCCAAGTGCTTGAGATGTTCTTCCCAAGTCTTGCTGAAGATGACAATATCATCAAAGAAAATCAACACAAATTTCCTCAACTGTTTCTGGAAAACTCTGTTCATGCAAGACTGAAAAGTGGCCGGAGCATTAGTCAACCCAAAAGGCATGACTAGGAACTCGAAGTGTCCATAGTGGCATCTGAATGTCGTCTTCTCGACATCTGAACCTCTCATCCGGATTTGATAGTAGCCCGACCTCAAATCAATTTTCGAAAAGAATTTGGCGCCATGTAGCTCATCAATTCGAGGAATAGGATACCGATTCTTTATGGTGCTTTGATTCAAGGCACGATAATCCACACACATGCGGATGGTGCCATCCTTCTTCACAAGGACCACTGCAGACGCGAAGGGACTCTTGCTTGGGCGGATGAAACCCATCTCCAAGAGTTCTTTTATGTTCTTCTCGATCTCATCCTTCTGCTTCTTAGGATACCGATATGGCGTTGTGATGACTGGCTTGGCCCCTTCTTTGAGTTCAATGACATGCTCTGCTCCTCTTTCAGGAGGCGGCCCAGGAGGTAAATCAACAAACACCTTACTCCTCTTGGTGAGTATAGACTGGATGTCTGGAGGATAGTCCCTTTTCGTTTCAACTGGACTAGCCGGAAGAATCATGCATTCCGCAGCCCACTCAACTTGATCGTGCCGAATCAGCCTCTCCATCCTTTTGAATGAAACAATTCGAGGACCTCCATTTGACATTCCTCTTAACACCACCTTCTTCCCATCAGATTGGAACTTGAGCTCCATTGTTTGTAAGTTGAGAGAGATTTCACCAAGAGAGCGTAACCATTGTATACCAAGTACTGCATCAGTGTCACCAATAGTAACCACATAGAAGTCATCCTTAACTTCATAGTTGCCCAACTGCATAGACATGTTAGGAACTCTTCGGTTGCATGAAATATGAATCCCATCAGCCACCATGACTTTGAAGCCTTCAAATTCTTCAGTTTTGAGACCTCTTTTTGCAACCACTCCTTCGTCAATGAAATTATGTGTGGCCCCAGTGTCAATCAATGCAACAATTCGGTGACCTCCAACTCCACCACGAACCTTGAAAGATTCGTTCTTTTGGAAACTAGAGAGTTGGGCAATAGGGGCCCCAACTCCTTGCTCATGATCAGACTCTTCTGGAGCTCTTTCTTCCTCGCTGTCCCCAAAATAGGACTGCTGATCAGACATATCAAATTCTGATCCATAATTAGAATAGGTCCCCATTTGATTATAACGCCCTCTTCCAGGACATCTATGACCCTTAACCCAAGGCTCCAAACATGTATAGCACTTGCCCTCTTTTCTAAGCTGTTCACGTTGCTCTTCAGTCAACTCGGGTGGGAACTTCTTTTGCTGATTTGAAAAATGCCTCTTATCCTTCTTGTGACCAAATGGCTTTGGTGGAAATTTAGGCCTAGGGGCTGATAACTCCATACTCCGAGACTTTTTGATGGCTTCTTTGAGACTTGGTGGATCGAAGCCTTTAACCCACCCTTTCAAAGGCTCAACCAATCTTCTTTTAGTGATGTTGGGCACCATCACGGAAAGCCTTTGGAAATCAGCTATGTAGGAATCCAAGGAGCCATGCTGCTTCAATTGTGCAAGCTCACGAAATTTCACTTCAGGATCCTTAGTGTCGAACCTATCAATCAGCTTATTGGTGAATTCATCGTAGGTTCGAATGAGGTTGTGGCCAAGCGTGACCAAACCATGGTATCACCACTCATGGGCAGCTCCCTCCGAATGAAGCGTTGCAAACTTGATGGCATCTTCTTCTGGCATGGGACGAAGTGAAAGGTAGTTGTCTAACTTCTGAACCCACGATCTTGCTGAACAACTATCACTTCCATCGAAGTGAGCCAATGACACCTTCCCAAGGGCTTGTTGATAATCGGTTCTAGGAGCCATATGAGCACGGTTATCAACTCTTCCTCCGTTTCTTCTGTTTCTTTGGTTCAAGAATTGATCAAAGGACCATTGGTCTCTAAGATCAGGGGGTAAGGTGGCATACTCCATGTAGGCTTGCCTGGCATCATCTGCAAAAGGAATGATAGCTTCAACTTGCGGTTCCTCCCGCTGAGTGAATGTAGGGAAGAGAGACCTAGAGGCTGTTCCTCTAGAGGTGGCCTCATGCTGACCAATAGTTCTACTCCCTCCATTACCATTGTTCCCATTGACTCCACTGTTTTCTCCTGTAGCATGGTTTTGATTAGGAATATGATTCTGAGGAGTTTGCTGGTCCATTCGTGCAAGTAACCGAGACATCAACTCAATCATCCCATCAAATTTCTTTTCCATCCTTTCATCTCTTTCATCCATGGCCTGCTTATGACTTTCAGCCATGTTCTCAACTGTTTTACTGGTATCTACTATTCTTCCTGTTTCTCTCAAAGCTTCTGACAAGGTATCTACTTCTGGCACTGGTGGAAACTGTGTCTGTTGTCTTTTGGCTTGACTTCTGGTGAAGTATTTGCAATCACTGCCACTCATCTGACAACTGAATCACTGTAGGGCACAGGTTGGCAGAATCATGGCTCTGATACCACTGTAAAGAACCGGACCAATTTTTTTTTTAAATTTTTCAATAACAATTACAATGCAACACGCACCCGTTAAGGTTAGCTCAAAACCAAAACGATGCGGAAGGTAACTCTAACCAGAATGTACACCAGGATCCCGATGTGGGCAAGGTGTGAGCATTGGTCAGAGAATCTAATGCAAATGCAAACTGAAGGGAACTCTAACCAAGAATGCGCCTGTGCAGACGAGCATATGGTCAGAGGATCAATGCATGACGAACAGAAGTAACCCTAACCAAGAATGGCGCCGAGTGATGGCGAGCATATGGTCAGAGGGTCCCTAAACTACTTAACTGAAAGTAAATAGGCGGCAAGCCAGCCTCTTCCACTTATTCAGTGAGAATTACATGTAAATTCAAAGAAGAGAAGAGAGAATTGCTAACAGTACTATTGTTCAGCTTACAATAAGTTAGAGAGCCTGCCAATAGCACAAGATTAGAAGCTTCAAATGCTGCAATAATTCTTAACTAATCTCCAAAGCCCCAAATCCCTTTAGTAACAACTTCTCCCTCACAAATGAACTTTTCCCAAATCTGATATGACTGATTTTGACAGAAAATTGCACAGACCAGCAACACAACGACCTACTAAAATGCTCATAAATCACTCAAATCTCACCCAATTCACATGAAACTAAATGCAGATTGCTCCAGAGATGATGGCGCCCCAAAATGAATGCATAAACATCACTAAATGAACCCTATTTATTTTGCACAGTTCCCAAGCCACTTCCAGAATGGTACGACCCTCTTAAAGGGGCGATTTTCATTTAAAAATCCAAATGAGCATTATAAAATCTGTAACTTTGCAAAGATGGTCGCTGAAAAATGCAAATCAAACCTATTACAAGCTAACCTCTCAACTAGTTGCTATCTTTCAAGCAAGAAGATGAGCCCATGCTAGGAGGTGTGCTTTCCTCGAAGCGAGTGCCTGAAGACAATTCAGCAGCATAACGATGTAGTAGACAAAAAGATCCCAAATGAAGAGCTGAGGCTTGAATATAAAGACATGAAGAGAGCCTTCTAGAAGCTTCAAGAAGGGCGCCCAAAACCCTAATTTTGAATTCAACATTTCCCTCCAAAAGATGGCGTCCTTTTTCCCTTAATGAAATATTTCACTTTTTTTATAAAAGTCAAACTCCTCAAGTAGGCGTCCAATTCATTTAGCCCAATATTTGACTTTAAAAATATAATTTATCTCTCAATGAAGCATCAACCCTTTAGGTCCCCTTTTTAAAAACAACATAAAGTTGTAATGCTAGGCAAGGGGGTGTTATAATATTAAAATATAATATTATAATGTGAAAATACTTATCTCTCCAAGGAAAATGCACCCAAAGGCCAAAAACTGAAGTGCCAGCCGAACCAACTGAAGAAGAAGACCAACTGAACTGAACCCAACCTGTCCACTGCCAAAAATAGAATTTACTAAAAATAGTAAATTCATGAAGTTGCTTGAAATGCCAAACTGACCATACCACCACGAAGCTCTCTGAAAACCCAGAAAGAATCCGCAAACCGATTTCCAAACTTCAAGCAACAACCATCTCAAAATTAGGAAACCCTAATTTTACCATCCGAGTAGCCTACGGGTCTCCAGAATAGGCCAACGGTCAACTGCAACGATCACATTTGAGAAGGGGACATTACATATCCAAATCTGCAATGATGATTTCGTGCCTAGGTTTCACCTCTACCATTGATTGTTCAAATCCTTGAATCCCTTGGCGCAAGTTATGAGAATTGTCCCTTAGCTGAAACATCTGTGCCAAGATTTCTTTTCCTCTGATGATGAATCCTTCAATCTATTCTTGTGTTTGCTTCCCACATATTACCAACTGCCTCAACTGTTGATGATCAGCTAGTGTCTCTAGAACTTGGGGCAGTGTTGATGTGATTTTTGTGACCGCACGAATCAGCAGAACAAAGTTGTCCGAAGGCTACTCCATTTTCTCTTGATCAAAGTATTCCGTGCGCTAAGATTGCCAGAAAGTTCGCACGCTCAACTCCAAGGTTCTGAAATGCTTGGAATACCCTCAGTTGGTTGGTTGTGAATTGCTGTTTTCACGAGGGGACTTACACAATTGTTCAAGACTCTTGCAGTTAACAGTAGATGGATTATTTGAAGGGGATTTTGCGCGTATGATTTGGCAGTAAGGTGTGTATTTTCCTAAAACTAGCCAGAAATGTGTGGAATGTAAATGAGTGTAGGGCCTAAGGAATTTATGTTCTACTCTGAGGCGGGACGTGGGATCAATCTCAACAGCTTCAACCAAACTCTGTTCAGCCTCACGCTGGACAACTTACACAAAGTTGGTGCAATCTTCAAAGGAATGGCAAGAAATTTTCAAGCTACAATCCAACATCAAGGTACCATCAAAACGACGCATACCAAGATATGAACTACAACTGAAGTTAAGTTTATGAAATGCTCCAGTTGACCACGCAAGGCAAACTTGCCGTCAGCAAGTTGCTAGTGGTATGGAATAAAACGAAGTTGCCTTGATCAACACCACAAATCCACAACTACTATCTACTTGCATGAAATGGAAATGCTATTCTAAATTACTTTACGCTACTTTATGCTACTTGGAATTGAAGGGATGAAGAAACCTTGCTAGCTATCCATAACAAAGACGAATTCCACCATCAATAAAAAATCTTGTATTATGAAAGTTTTACACAACAATCTCTTACAAAAGTTTTCAAAGGAAAACTTTCCTTCTCCTCCAAACTATGCTATCAAACTATCTCTCTAAAATGTCTACTCTCCAATGTCTCCTCTAAACTATCTCTTATTCTAATTTCTAATTCTAATGAATTACAAATGAGGGGGACTCCCCCTTTTATAGGTAGCCAAGTTCAAAGGACGGCTCAGATTACAATCAAATCAAAGGTTCAGATCGAGCCACCTCAGCCCTAACCCTAAAAACTGCCAGAATGGGGAGTGGTACATTAAATGAATCAAAGATTCCCACTCACTCCCAAAATAGTAAAGGCAATTAATGCCCACAATCAGTCTTCTAGAAGGTCATCATCTAGAAGCGCATTGCCATTCTGCTTTTCTCTGGTTGCAAACTCAATGAACCTGGCGAGTACAGCCTCAACCTCCTGAACTTAAATAGGTGGGATGCAATCAAGCTGAAACTCTAACACTGTGATTGACTGCTCGTGTCGTGTGCAAGACTTTCTCCAAGCGACTAAGGCATCCTGTGTACTCTGAATCAAGCTGGAGAAAGTAGAAGTGTTTTCAAAGTCGTCCTGCACAAAGGTCTTCACCTCTGAAAAGAAAGGCACCAACCTACCCCTCAAATTATCAGTAGTCACTTCCTCGGGATTCAACCGTCTAGCAAATATAGCCTCGAAGGTATTCTGGACCCCATCAATAATATTGGCCATAGCCTTCCGTACTCTAGCTGAATCTGCCTGTGCTGCGTCAAAGAAACCACGTCCCGTGATTACTGAAGAGTACCATCTAGAAAAGTCGTATCTATCATTCTCTTGAATGACTCCTCCATCAATCAACATCCGCAAAGGAACATGCCTCAATGCCTCTAGACGCTGAATAACTTTGCTCTGATAAACAGAAGCATCACCCCAGGCCTGATCAACTGCCTCCATACGTGCTGTAATACTAGAAGCTTGCTAGAAAGAATGAGCAAGGTCTTCCATGAACTTTTTTGTCTCAGCATGAACTCCTGCAACCCACTTATCTGCCTCCTGTGCCATCTTCCCCAACTCCAACAAGCCGCTAACAGACTCCCTAGATATCTCAGCCGGAAGCTCTATTGCTGGAATCTCTTGCCCACAAGGACGAGACAATTGCTGCACATATCCTATCAAAGCCTTATGCTCCCTTTTCAACTTCTTATATTTTCCTTCCTTTTTAAATAATCTGTCCTTGAGTGCGTGATAGGAGTTATCACATTCCTCTACGATCTGTGCACCTGTGGGACGTCCTAACTCCAGAGTTGTGACCACGTAGTTCTCTGGTACTGCTTCGTCTCGATCACAATCAACTTGTGGCACTGCCATATGAAGGGTGCGGGAGCCATCCTCATCAGTTGATATCTTTGAAAACTTTTGTGCTCTCTTCTTTTGTGGAGGCGCGCTGATTCTGTTTAAAAACTCTTTCATCTCAATTGCTGGATCAATCTCTTCACTGGGGCTTCTTCTCATCCTATCTCTGAGCCAATTAGGCACAACATGCTGTATAACAAATGGCTACTGTTCTTGTGCCTCTACCTCACGGACTTGTTCAACTATATCATCATCCTCTAAAGCTGCCTTTAAGTCCCGCTGAAACTGAGGGTCAGTAGCAGTCCCCTCATCAGTTTGCTGATCATCTCTAGTAGGTGCGTTGACGCTCTGGCCAACTAACTCTCTTCGTGGTGGCTGATTTTCTTCTTGCACCACCTGCACCTGATTCAATGCATTTCTTTGATCAGCAAATAAAGAAACCTCTTGTATACTTGGAGAACGTGTCTCCAATGGTGTGGGTGACTCAACTACAACTCGTGGAGGTTCTGGCTGAACAGGCTCCTTCCTTCGAGATTCTGGACCTCGTGTAACTTGTTTCTTTCTGCTGGTAGTGGGTGTCCTGTGATCTCCCATCAAATTGTAAGTCAAAGAAACTGACCTACTCTTCAATCTGCTTACATGCATGTCAACTCATGCTCTGGTAAATGTCAAGACCGGAATAGAAAGTGTATCCAAATCAGCAATCTCTGGCTCTAACCAATCCGGGAGTGGAAGTGGAGTATCTCTCACTGCCTCATAATCTGGATGGAGAACACTTATGTCCTCGTTCACCTGGTCTGGTACTGGAATTACTTCACACTCCCTGATCATACTCAATGGCAACCTAGAGAACACTCTCTTCTTGACTTCAGCCTCGTCTAATGCACCAACCCAATAATCCTCAATGTTTGCCTTATGTTTAAATTCTTCTGACAGTACCCATCTGATGTTGTTATGTGGATCATAATGCTGTCGGCTGGTGTGATAGGAAAAGTGATAAAATTGAAGCTCACTTTCAGCTTCTCTAGCTGCCTGTAATGAAGGACACACTTCATCAGAATTGCCCATGACAATTGGGAAGTCAACACCTCCCTTCTTCTTTTTCTTCTGAATCTTATCATAGGCAACTAGTTGCCTAGATATTTCTAACATTAATATTCTATTGGTTGGGTACTTAGGTAGCCTATATGGATATGAAGAAAATCCTTGCAGCCTGATGTAAGAAAACTTTGGAAATTGTATAAACCAGCACCCATACCTCTCAATCAATTCTTGGGCTTTCCTCGAGATTCTGTGATGCATCCGCTCCTGAAGTGATCTTGTAATGTGCATGGTAAAAGCGTCATTGACACGCTTGTAATGAGTAGTACTTGTCAAGTGCAGCTGCGGACAAGCCTCATGAATTTTAAATTGGTGAGAACCACAACCAACAGGTTCCTTGTATGAGATTCCTCTATACTTTGTCATACGAGCTAGCATGTAAATGATGTAAGAGCCCATGTAAAAGGTCTTTGTTCTTCTCAAGCTCAGGAGTTGCTTGTGCAAATTGTCACTGATCATCACCGCCCAGTTGACGTAGTCTTTTCCTTCCAGCACGAGGTTGATGTAATAGAACATCCACGGCTCAAAAATAAATGCTTGAGGGCAGCCTCCAACTCTACTCAGCATCATGATAAGATCACAATACTCCTGCTTCAAGTCATTTGATATAATTTGCTTCGGCAACTTCGTACGAGAGGGCTTGGGGTTGCTCATCCAGCAAGTATTGATTGTCTCTGTACATCTCTCGAATGCAGAAGCATACATTCGCTCAGCTCGCTCCCTCGATTTGTAAATCATATTCCTGTGTGCTGGGATTCCAAAAGCTTCGCCAATAGCTGTAGGAGTAAGGTTGGCGAGAACTTGGCCATCTGGTGAAACAATTGATCTGTGATCCTTCTTATAGTAGTTGGCGCACTCCATCATCAACTCTGAACATTGAATAGCTGGTGGGAAACCAGCAGCCGCATATAATCCACTTCGAATGATGTTGTGCGAAGTGATTGAAGGTTGATGATTGCCAATACCCAACATTCTATTCTTGAAAGTCTCCAAGTTGATAGAGCCCAAATTGGTGTCAGCCAGCTTGCCCAACTTTGAAGTAAACTTTGACTCTGGCATAAAAGGTGTAATGTCCCCGTTTTTAGCTCTTCACTTTTCAGTGATTGGTAGCCTATTCCCAGTGTGTTGTCGGCTAGTCAGTGGCAGAATTAGGGTTTCCGACTGTTTGATGGGTTCTCTTGAAGATTCAGGGTTTTGCTTGTTGGAGTTTGGGTGTTTGGATTCTGGATTCCTTCTGGGTTTTCAGAGGGCTTCGCAGTGGTATGTTTTTCTTGGCATTCTGAGCATCTTTAGGAATTTACTATTTTTAGTAAATTCTAATTTTAGCAGTGGTCCAGTCGGCATCAATCCAGTCAACTTTCCTCTTCTGGCAATTCATTGGGTAATTCTCATTTTTGGCTTAAGGGGTTCATTTCGAAGATATAAGTTATTTTAAGTCAAAATGTTTTATTTTTAAAACACCCCTTGGCCTAGTGTTATAACTTAACAGTTGTTTTAAAGAAGGGGACTTTGAGGGGTATTTTCTCATGAAGGAAATATTTTAATATTTCTAAAGTTTATAATTGCTCAAAGGGAAAATGGACGCCTTTTTGAAGGAGATTATATTTTATTTAAAAAAGAGAAGTGATTAATATTTCACAAGGAAAGTACGCCATTGGGAAGAAAGTGTTTGGGTCAAAGTTTAAACCTAAAAGCAGCTTGGGATTAGGGCGCACCTTCTAGAAAGCTCTTCGGAAGTTATAAATTGGAGCTCGGGGTCCTCATTTTGTTTATCTAATGAATTTGCAAAGTTATGCTGCCGGATTGGCTTTGGGATTGCTTCGAGGAATGTAAGCCTCCTAGCTTGGCTCTTCTTCTTGCTTGAAAGACAGCAACTAGTTGAGAGGTTTAGTTGTAGTTGGTTTCCTTTCATTGTAGTTGGTTCTTCTCACATTTTGTAGTTGAGTTATTGTATTTTCTGTCAATTTTAGAGTTGCTGGTTTTGTATGGCTGTAGGTTGTTTTTACTCACAACTCAAGAAACAGAAATAATATTGTTCTGGGTACTGTTCCAATCTATTTTCCTATGTAGGGCGACCATTTGTGCAAGTTTCCAGAATTTTATTTGAAGTCTATGAATTATCTAAAGTAAATCGCCCTTGCTTGCAGGCAATTTCACTTTGTAAGTGCTTTGGAAGCCGTGCAAAATAAATAGGGGTCTTTGTGAGAAGTTTTTGTGATCCATCTTCATTGTCATCATCATTGGAATGTTTTGCATTTGATTTCACGTCAATAGGGTTAGAAATGAGTGAGATATGATCATTTTTGTGTGGTGCTAGGTTGCTGTTTTACCTTTTTAAAGTGCAGATCTGTCTTAAACTGAATATTCAGTTTGGTATTTGAGTGAAGTAAAGGGTCTTGGCATTCTTGTTAAGCAAGGAGAATCCTCTTAATTGATGTACGCTGTATTGTTCTAATTCTATGCTCTTGGCAGGCGATTTCTCTTCATATTGTAAGCTGAACAGTAGTACTGTCAGCCGTTCTCTAATCTTGCTTATCATGTTTTGTAACGATTACTATACATTCTGAAGTGCTTTGTAATTCTTTATATCTCCGCCCTATGGTAGCTCCATTCCCACTCCGGGTTTGAAAGCACATTCTGGGTGTTGAGTTTACTTTCAACATTCCCGCTTATTTTCCTTAATTGCATTGTAATTCTTAGCATCTCTGTCATATGGTAGCTCCCATTCCATCTCGGATTGGAAAGCACATTCTTGACGTCGAGTTACTTCAGCTTATTAGTTGGTAGGGATCCTCTGACCATATGCTCGTCGTTCTCCGGCGCATTCTTGGTTAGAGTTACCTTCAGTTGCATTTGTTTAAGGCACTGACGATCCTCTTGCCATATGACAGCCTCTCTCGTGTTGAGATTGAGTGCGCATTCTTGGCAACGAGTTATTTGTAATCTGCTGGTTTGAATTATCTAACCCTAACGGGTGCTCTCTGCATTGTTGTGTACTTGGCAAAAATTGAAAAAAATTGGCTCGGAATTTTTCAGTGGTATCAGAGCCAAGATCCTGCCATCCTGTGCCCAACAAAGTTCACTTGACAGATGAGTGACAGAGATACCAGACACTACGTACAGAGAGAGATGACTACAGAGAAGTCTCTACTTGAGTTAATGCATGAACTGTTTACACTAATGAAGGATCCTGACATAAGGTGGGGAATCAAAAAGATTTATGCTAAGTCAGAAAGTCGGGATAGAAAGGTGCACATGTCACATCAGAATGATCGTGATCTTGATGAAGATACCGTGGCAAGTGAAGAGTTAAGGGTAGAGCCCCATAATACTTCCCTTGACTTGCATGTAATAGGAAGTGATGAAGATCAGCTTGGTGAAAAGAACAGAATGACAGTCTTGAGTTCTAATAAGGATTCAACCTATCAAGGTCTTGAAGCTAAGGGCTTCACTGAAGGTTTTAGTAGTACTGTTGTATGGGATGAGTTTGCTGAAGAAGAGCAAGTAGAAGGAAATACTGATGGTCCCGTTGAATCAGCCTATGAGCAGTGCCAAAGTGATGAAGATAGTAATGATTCCAACATGACTGTACCATCTCGTGTTGAAGAATTGGTGGTGGATAGTTTTACTTTTGTTGCTGTCTCAACTCCCCAAGAAGTTCCACATGAAGAAATCAGCGACATACTTTCTCATGATGGTTCCATAAAAGATAATGAAGGTGAAGTTTTCGAAACAAGCAGCATCGAAGAATCTTCACTTCATTTTGGTGGTGACATTGTTGGACTTGGGTTTGACCAGCAAACCAAACCATTGGAAGAAAATGTTTTTGAAGATATCAGCTTAAGAGATTCAGGATCTGACTTATTCATTGAGTCAATACTTCCAGTGAAGCATGAAAAACCTCTTCCTGTTGATCATCTCAGTCAACCCCTTGGCATTTGGGATCCAGGCGTGTTGGCACCAAGGTATGATAAAGAACCTTTGTGGGATGAATTTCCCTTTGATCCAGATGAAGATCAAAAATCAGATTGCATGGCAAACTATGAGGTGGCCATTGAAGAGGAAGTTGTCATCGAAGAAGAAGAGTGTTCAAAAAAGCTCCATAATGATCTCTTTGAAATGGTTGCAGCCACTCAAGAAGAAAATGTTTTTACGGAAACCTTCCGAACAGCGGATGATTTTGATCCTTTGAGCAAGTTGGATGCTGCTATAATGTTTGATCAAGAAGACAGTGATGAAGAAGAAGAGCTAGAAGACCATATGGCTCTTAAAGGGGAAAGAGTTAAAGAGGTTTACAAACACAAGTCTGATTTTTCCATTCATGAAGCTGATTGCAAACATAGAGTCGAAGAAATCATGGAGAATGATCATCTCCATGGCATTGAGCATTATCCGCATGTGGGTGGTAAAGTACAAGGATGTTGGAGCAGCATTGAGGGCAGCAAAGACAAGGGGCAAGGTTCTGATTTTCAATTGCAGCCTATCAGCAGTTCATCATCTTTGAATTCTCATGATTGGGACAGACAATTCATGGTGTCCTTTGACAAGGAAGTGCAAGCTCTATCCATGTTTGATCACACTCATAGCTTGGTTGAAGATCTCTACTGGAAGGTTCAATTTGATGAGAGACTGAAAGGGATTAAAGATGTAGTTACTCTCCCTAATTTGCAACATGTCAAAGACTCCTTGGAGACATTGAAATCGGAGTACTTACATTTGATTGAAGATCGTGATCACACCATTGAGGTTGCAAAGAAGACCATGGGTGTTTTCCAAGAAAAGGAGAGTTTGGTTGATGAGCTCACTCTGGAGCTCAAATCAACAAAAGACAAGTTAAAAGAAACTCAGTTGGCTTTAATAGAGGTTGAAGACCAGTTTGCTGATTTCAAACTTTTAAGGGAGCAAGAGAATGAGCAAAGAGTTGAAGAAATCAAGCAAGTAATTGAAGAGCTTGATAGTCTTCGAGAGGAGTTTGATCTTGGAGGTTTCACCAGGAAATCAGAAGTTGCATGTGCAGATTTGGATTAGCAAGACGTAAAGGACTTCCAAGTTCTTGACAATCCTTTCTTTGAAGTGAGTGCTGAAGCAACTTATGACAATCCTCTCTTTGATTTGAGAAATGAGTCATGTGGTGAAGCGACCAAGCATGACGAAGAGTATGAACCCCAATCAATGGGTGCTTTGATATTATTACACGAGGAGTTGCCACATTTGGTGATGAGTAGTCTTCCGAGGCCTTTTGGTAATGAATGCACAAGTGGGTTTGAGGATGGAGTCTCTACATGGGAAATGTTGGTTCGAGGAGATTTCAACATCTTCAACACCAAGGTGTTAACAAAGCAAGACTTGGTAGTTGCTGGTAACTTCATTATAGCAGCAAGGAGTAAAGGTTTCAGTTTAATTACTCATGAAGAAGGGGAGAATGATGATCTGGAGCTTGGTGTTTGCACTCTTGACAAACCATCCTCCGGGTGTAAAGATGTTTGGGTTCATACTAGTCAGAGTTGGGAGTTGAATTTGAAGCCACTCTTTGTGTCATCCTCCAATGTTGTTGAAGCCTTCGTGGTCAAGCTTCAAGGATTCACTAGGTGGGGCATCAGTTTCAAGAGAATGCACTTGGTTCTCACCAGCACTTGGGGATGCGTTGAGATTTCCTTCCAACATGTTGAAAAACATTTTCAGTTGGGTATCCATGCTTGGGATTCTCAACAGGGGTTGATGGAGCTTATTGTATATGGAAGGGACTTTTGGAGGGATAAGGATCAAATTTCCAGTTTTGTTGGTATTGTTTCCTTCTTTTCCAGCCACCTAATGGTTCCGTTTGTTCATCAACAAATGGATTGGAGAGAAATTTTGAGTATGGGTTGGAAAGATGAACAGTTGGTTGCTCTTGGTATTGATCTTCGGCCAAGACAAGGGCAGATTTTGAGACATGAGCTTGCTGGTTGGAGGCAGATCAGCCACCTTACTTGTGGAGTTACTCTCGTTTGGGAGAGATTATCCGTTACTACTTGTCAAAGAGGTGGTATTTTTCAGTTGAAGACTACTCTAGTGTGTTTTTCTGTCAATTTTGAGGTGTTATCCTGCAACACAAGGCTCATCTCATACACTTACACTTGGGAATTTCTTTGGTGCTGCTGTTTTTCCTTGTGCGAAGTACTAAAATCAGATTGCACTTCGCTGACTTCAGCCTTGAACAGCAGTGGTTATTTGTTCCCTCACACCTATCCTATTCTCGGAGTTCACCTTATGGAGGTTTGTGAAGCGAATTTTAATAGCTTCTTTACTATATTGGTTCGGGACAACGAACTTCCACATGCTTTGGCTTTTCATTCTGAGACTCTTGGAGTTGGTACCGTAAGAGTGATTAGAAGTCTTCATGGTGGTGTCGGTATAATTCAGCTGTTACATGGTAGCTCCATGAGGAGACATGAGTATGAGCTTGTCAAGCTCTTGCAAAGGATTGCTTTCCTCTTTGCAAGAAGATTTGAAGATGTCACATTTGCTTTCAGGGCTTCGTTCGTTACCATGTGGAGGTATGCTAAGGAGGTTAATTATGAGTTGAGTAACCTATCTTTCTTCTTGCCTAGAATTGTGGTTGACAGTGGTATGGTTGTTACTGTTGACTCTGGGCATCTTGGACATGAGATGTTGCACGATATTGATCTCAGTCCTTTAAGATCTTTTAGTTTGAGTATCATGGATGGTAGCACTTTGGAGTTACAAGGGAGGTTAGTGCAGCATTGGCATGATGTTTTCACTGATGTGATCAGAGTGGTGCAGCAGTGGCATGGTGGGTCCTTCCTGAGATGGATTTGGGAACCTGGGATCATACTTGTTTTGGTATGGATCAGTCCTAATTTTTCTGGAATTATGATGGTATTGCTTGAGGACAAGCAATTTTGGGAAGGGCGGACTGTAATGTCCCCGTTTTTAGCTCTTCACTTTTCAGTGATTGGTAGCCTATTCCCAATGTGTTGTCGGCTAGTCAGTGGCAGAATTAGGGTTTCCGATTGTTTGATGGGTTCTCTTGAAGATTCAGGGTTTTGCTTGTTGGAGTTTGGGTGTTTGGATTCTGGATTCCTTCTGGGTTTTCAGAGGGCTTCGCAGTGGTATGTTTTTCTTGGCATTCTGAGCATCTTTAGGAATTTACTATTTTTAGTAAATTCTAATTTTAGCAGTGGTCCAGTCGGCATCAATCCAGTCAACTTTCCTCTTCTGGCAATTCATTGGGTAATTCTCATTTTTGGCTTAAGGGGTTCATTTCGAAGATATAAGTTATTTTAAGTCAAAATGTTTTATTTTTAAAACACCCCTTGGCCTAGTGTTATAACTTAACAGTTGTTTTAAAGAAGGGGACTTTGAGGGGTATTTTCTCATGAAGGAAATATTTTAATATTTCTAAAGTTTATAATTGCTCAAAGGGAAAATGGACGCCTTTTTGAAGGAGATTATATTTTATTTAAAAAAGAGAAGTGATTAATATTTCACAAGGAAAGTACGCCATTGGGAAGAAAGTGTTTGGGTCAAAGTTTAAACCTAAAAGCAGCTTGGGATTAGGGCGCACCTTCTAGAAAGCTCTTCGGAAGTTATAAATTGGAGCTCGGGGTCCTCATTTTGTTTATCTAATGAATTTGCAAAGTTATGCTGCCGGATTGGCTTTGGGATTGCTTCGAGGAATGTAAGCCTCCTAGCTTGGCTCTTCTTCTTGCTTGAAAGACAGCAACTAGTTGAGAGGTTTAGTTGTAGTTGGTTTCCTTTCATTGTAGTTGGTTCTTCTCACATTTTGTAGTTGAGTTATTGTATTTTCTGTCAATTTTAGAGTTGCTGGTTTTGTATGGCTGTAGGTTGTTTTTACTCACAACTCAAGAAACATAAATAATATTGTTCTGGGTACTGTTCCAATCTATTTTCCTATGTAGGGCGACCATTTGTGCAAGTTTCCAGAATTTTATTTGAAGTCTATGAATTATCTAAAGTAAATCGCCCTTGCTTGCAGGCAATTTCACTTTGTAAGTGCTTTGGAAGCCGTGCAAAATAAATAGGGGTCTTTGTGAGAAGTTTTTGTGATCCATCTTCATTGTCATCATCATTAGAATGTTTTGCATTTGATTTCACGTCAATAGGGTTAGAAATGAGTGAGATATGATCATTTTTGTGTGGTGCTAGGTTGCTGTTTTACCTTTTTAAAGTGCAGATCTGTCTTAAACTGAATATTCAGTTTGGTATTTGAGTGAAGTAAAGGGTCTTGGCATTCTTGTTAAGCAAGGAGAATCCTCTTAATTGATGTACGCTGTATTGTTCTAATTCTATGCTCTTGGCAGGCGATTTCTCTTCATATTGTAAGCTGAACAGTAGTACTGTCAGCCGTTCTCTAATCTTGCTTATCATGTTTTGTAACGATTACTATACATTCTGAAGTGCTTTGTAATTCTTTATATCTCCGCCCTATGGTAGCTCCATTCCCACTCCGGGTTTGAAAGCACATTCTGGGTGTTGAGTTTACTTTCAGCATTCCCGCTTATTTTCCTTAATTGCATTGTAATTCTTAGCATCTCTGTCATATGGTAGGTCCCATTCCATCTCGGATTGGAAAGCACATTCTTGACGTCGAGTTACTTCAGCTTATTAGTTGGTAGGGATCCTCTGACCATATGCTCGTCGTTCTCCGGCGCATTCTTGGTTAGAGTTACCTTCAGTTGCATTTGTTTAAGGCACTGACGATCCTCTTGCCATATGACAGCCTCTATCGTGTTGATTGAGTGTGCATTCTTGGCAACGAGTTATTTGTAATCTGCTGGTTTGAATTATCTAACCCTAACGGGTGCTCTCTGCATTGTTGTGTACTTGGCAAAAATTGAAAAAAATTGGCTCGGAATATTTCAAAAGGCTTGCTCAGCTTCTTGATAACAGCTTGCCTGGATGCACCATTGTTGTCCTTGCCAGTTGTTCTAACTTCAGCCATCTCACTTCTCCTTCACAACTTCGAACTTTCAACACTTAGAAAGTTTCAGCCACTTCAACACTTTCAACAACTTCAATGAAACTTATCAAATTTCTAAGTTGGCTGCAATGACTCCACTTCACACTTAGCAACTTAGATTCTTTTAAATTCGAACTTCAACAATCTCAAGTAACTTAGCAAGTGCGCACCTCCTCAATAATATTCAGCTTCAACAATGTTCTCTTTTAAAACCTCTTTCAGCAATGTTTTCTGTAACTCCAAGTGACTCAGAGCAAAAATCGAACTTCTTCAGCAACTCTAGACTTTTTAAAATTCGTACCTCAGCAACTTCAGATTTTTAAAACTCAGCTTCAGCAACTAGACTTCAATTCGTACCTTCTCAGCCTTAGCAAGAAACTCAAGTTTCAGCCTTCAGCAAATTCCTCTTCAACAAGTTTCGAACTTCAGCCTCAGCAACTCACTGCAACACTGGACTCAGAGCAAATTCGATTTTCTTCAACTGGTGAAGAGAAGTGAATAACCTTCAGCTCTTATAGGAAAATTGAATTCTAGAAGAAGGCTAAGTTTAGCCAGTGTATTAAATTTCCACTAAGAATTCGAATTTCCCTCTCTTGCCAATTTCAACACTTGTCATCCGGTGTTTGGAATCTTGGCCTTCTAGAATTTCAACTTTGACTGGCATGTTTTAATTCACTTTTGAAAATATTTAATTTAAATTCATCTTTTAATCAATTTTATTCACCAGCCGGAGCTCTGTCACTTGAATTCAAATTTTATTTCTCCTCGGCTCTGGAAAATTCACCCCGTGAAGAATTCAATTAAAATAATCTAGGCAATCCATTTCAAATTCATCGACTAGAAAATTTTATCTTGAAAACACATTTTATTCAAATTTGCCTTAGAAAATTTTAAAATTTCCCTTAGAAAAAAAATAAATTCAAGCATCGATTAAATTCTTCATCCTGAAGGCCTTGGCGAAGTGCAGAGGACTTGGAAATCAACTTCTCGTCGAAAATCTTTAATACCTAGAAGAAAATTTTCTCCAGAACTTGTCGAATCCATGGGTATACAATGAACGGGTTCATTTAATTTTTTTAAATTTTGAACCTTAGAAAAATAATTCCTCATGAAATTTAATCCCGTTCTTCATCTCTGTGAGTGCTTCGTTGCTGTGACTTGGAAATTTTTTATCCATCCTGCAATGCCATCGTTCTCTAACTTCATCCATCAACAATTTATCCGTGCTTCAGGAAAATTTCATCATCCTTCATGTCTAGGCGTGATTTTTTTAAGGAAGAAAATATTTTTGTGCCTTAGAAATTTTTTAAATCATTTAGCATTTTGAAAATTTTTCCTCAAGAAATTTTTATTCATCTTCAATCCTTCTTCCTATGGTGAAGAATTTTTTTTTACTTCAATTCACTTAGAAAATTCTTGAAAGCACATATCATGGAGAATATTTTATTCACCACATGATGTCTTGGGCGCGTTTGATACTTCATGAAGGATATTATTATCACGCCTAGCATTATTATTCATCACTTAGCAATATTCTCCATTTAAATTTCCATCACCTTGCTTCCCCTTCACATCTTAGGCGCACTTCATGTACCATGGAGAACATTCTCAACGCCTAGCATTAATCATCTCACCCTCAACACCTTTACCTTATTTACCACGTTTCACCTCATATTCATTTTAACATGGCGCATATTACATGTCATGAGGGATATGCTTTAAGTCCACGCCTTAGTTATTTCATCTTACCACCTTGGGCGCATTTGAGAGGGTGAGAGGGATTTTATCTTTCAACGCCCTTTGCTTTGACTTGTTGACCTCCTTGTAGTATGGGCGCATTTTGCATGATGTGAAGGATGACCCTTGAGCTTCTCTTTGAATCTTTGACTTTCTCTTAAGATGGGCGCATTTGATGCCTCTAGGAGGATGAAACACGTTGACCCCTTTGACTTGCTTGTTGCATGGGCGGATTTTGCCATAGGTGGAGGATATTTATACTTAGAAATTTTCTTTGAAGTCATCCACTTTGAGGGCGCATTTGGTATGTGTGGTGGATGAAAGTTTGTTGACCTTTTGACTTTCTTGTTGACTTCTTAAGATGGGCGCATTTCAGCTAGGCAAGAGGATGGGCGCATTTTGGCATGGGAGGAGGATGTTTATGCCTTAGAATATTTTGCTATCAACCTTCTCAAGGTGGGCGCATTTTGCCTAGGCAAGAGGATAAACATCTTACTTAGAAACTTTTTCAAATACCTTGAATGCAAGCTGGGCGCATTTGGAGGTGGCAAGAGGATATTTCAAACACTTAAAGATTTTCTTGGCTTCCAGCTGAGATGGGCGCATTTTCATGGTGGTGCAGGATGAAGTCTCAGACTTAGCCATTTTCCTTGTCTTTGCCAGCTTCTCTATGCCTTACTATAAATAGTAAGTCTTTTGGTTCTCATATCCCAGAGGCTCAGATTGCTTTGAAATTTTGAACACTGGATCTTCATGACTCCGTTAGCCTGTTGACACTGCTATTCTGAGTTGGCCTGCTAAAAATAGCATATTTTGAAGGTAGTTTGCTATTTATAGCAACTGCTTATTTCTGATACCTCCACAACTCTGTTTGATTTGAAATTCGAATGACGTACTCCTCACCATGTGACTTGCCTGTTGACACTGGCGCCTGTTGCTGACTTTCTATTTTTAGCCAGTTTCTGAAATGACTTACCATAAATAGTAAGTGCTCCATTTGCCTTCAAATTTTATCAGCGGATAGCTTGAAAGATTCTGATCGCGGTGGTATACACCGGTTTTTGAAAATTCTGACCTTTTATCCCTCATTTTGGGTCTTGAAGCTGGAAACCCTAATTTGACTTGCATGTATATCAAACGTCCTCTGTTTGTCCTCGTTTTTGTTGCATTGCGATCAGTTTGTGATTCTGAAGTGCTGGGAGGCGGCTGCCGGGATGCATCTACTAAAAATAGTAAGTTCTCAAATAGATGGTTATCTCCGTTTGCATGTTACATCACTGCGAAGCTCTCGAAAAACCCCTAAAGAATATGCAGACATGCAAAGAAAACCCTGACATGCAAACCCTAAAAATAGCCTCGGAAGACTGAATTCTGAAAGTCGTTATCTCACTTTGCATGTTATACCATCACGAAGGTCTCAGAAAACCCAGAAGGAATCCTATGACATGCATTGAAAAACTCTTCATATAAACCCTGAAATTTGCCCTGGAAGTTGAATTGCTAAAAATAGTAAGTGGTCTGTTTCAGCTCAAATTTTACCAGTGAGTAGCTTGATGTGCTCTGGACGCAGTGTGATTGTCGGAATTCCAAGAAATGTTGAGAAAACACCCTGAATTACACACTTACTAAAAATAGTAAGTTGTCAGAATCTGATGAAATTTAGCTGAGAGTCTATTGGAAGCATACTGATAGCAACGTTAATCTCCGTTTTCAATTTATTCACTACATTTGGTTTCAAATTGACCAGGAAAGTGCAAACCCTAATTCTCAGACTTGGTCTAATTTCACAATTAAGCTCACAAGCGGGAATGTCCCAGGAAAGGCGGACATCAGAAAAGAGACAGACAAAGAGAGAGAGACAAAACAAAGCCCAAAAAGACCAGAATGGAGCAAAAATTAGGGGGTCCCCATCTTGAATGGGGCGATGTGTGAAAAGGTCACAACAGGCAGCAACTGAGTAGCCTATGAAGTGCCATTAACAAGATTAGAAATGTATAGCCTAAGTTGTCGGATTTCAGCCTTGAGGGCTGCCTTATCTTCTCCATCTTTGAGCACTCTTTCTTGAAGAGTTGCCGATGCAACTTTGAACAAACTAACATCTGCATGCCTGGTGCTCTTGCCAAGATTGGCCTTAACCATTATGAAATCATCCACCTCCACTTCATCTCTGTTTCTATCTTCAAGAGTGTAGCAGTCTCCATGATTGTCTCACCATCAGGATTTCTTTCAAAGTGAATTTGTTTCGTTGCTTTCTTTTTAGACTCCTCTTGATAAGCGTTGTCAAGATCATCAAAATTCAGCTGATATGAAGGTCTTCTTCTCTTCCTTCCTATGGAGCTCTCAAGCCAAGATGTGGTATCTCTACTTACTTCCCTGGGAGGTTCAACTGCAACTCCTTCATTTTCATCGTCCTCTAGATCAATGTGAGTTGGTGAAGACCTTGGCAATGGTGAAGAATCATGTGTCAAAGGCATAACTTCTATTTCCTTTTGAGGTACGGACTCTACTGGAGAAGCTTCTGCTTCGGTTGTTGGCTGCTCCTGAATGACTATATTTGAGAAGTCTGACCTTCTTCTTATGTTCTTTGTTGATCTGCTACCCTTTACACCCTCTTGAGGCTGACTTATGCCCTTCATCTTCGGCTGTGCTCTAGAAGAAGAAGGAAGTGATGACTGTATTCTTGGTGGCTCTGCTGCTGGAATGGAGTTCTTCCTCTTGAGGACTAAGAAAGCCTTGCTGTGTTCAATGACTTGGCATGTTCTTTCTTCCATCGAAATGTTTTCTTTATTGGTCTAGTTGACTTGTGGAAGAGGCTGTTGCTCAATTTTTTTTCGAGTGTACATTGAGAGAAGCACATCTCCATTGTCATCTAATAGTCCCTCAATATCCTCTGACAGACAATCTTTCATTTGATGGAGAGTGAGTCTGCTGTAACTACGCCTCTGTACCTCGAACTCATCTCTGCAATTGGCCCAAAAATCTTCAAGTGCGGGCACATGAGCATAGTTCTTCTCAAGCCAGGATGCGAAGACGCCATGAGGGTCGTATGATCGTCTCTCGCTGTATGGCTTGAGACCAAGTTTAGCCAGCTCATCACCCATGGACTTGGCATCTGCTGCTGATTTGCATGTGTAAATTCCCAACCCAAATGGAAAACTGATGGTAGACTTCTTTCTATTCCGCAAAATAGTGTGGACATCATATGCTTGCCTTAGGAATTCCATGAAAACAACTTCATCTTATGGGTACCTCAGCAACATGAGCAGAGCACTGGAGAAGCCGTAGACTCTGATGTAGGTGAAGGTAGGAAACTGAATAAACCAATCTGCCCACTCCGCCATTGCTGCCCTGGCAGTTGATGAAATGCGTACGTACAACTCATTATCCAGGTCTCGCACTGTATGCATCAGGAAAGCCTCGTTTACCCTTTTGTAATGGTGTGATGTGACTCTATGAACTCCAGTTGAGGGTAGTAATTGTAAACGTACTGTACATTCAAAGACCCTACGGTATTCAACCCTCTGAATTTGCCTTGGAAGGCCATTAGGTAGACAAGGTAAGAGACCATGTGGAACTCATGAATTTGGAAGTATTCAGTTATTTGTTGATGGAGGCTATCACTGATTAAGGTTGACTAATCATAGAATTCTGTCTTTTTCATGATATGAGGTATAACATAAAACATCCAGGGCCTTTGTAGCATCCTCTTGACCAGTGATCTGGTTGAGTAGGGTGATCATTATAGCAATTTCATCTTTGAATTCCCCTCGCTCGATGTTCTTTGGCAAAGTCTTATGTTTTTCTTTCATCCACTTTTGTGCAACTTTCTTGCTGTATTTCTCCTTGTGCATGTCCCATACCCTTTCACATTCTTCCTTGGAGATAGTTACACTTTTAGGCCAAGGTTGTATTAGAAGCATTTTTCAATCATGTTTGGTTTCAGGTTGCAAATCACTCTACCATCTACCGACTGAATCTCCTGAGTCGCCGGATTGTAATGCTTGATGCAAGCAATTACGAATTCCAGACTCTGCACTGAAATAGGAATGGATGCTGCTGCAAGTAGTCCAGAGTGACCAAGGTGCCTGACTGCAACATTGCCTGCATCTTCCAATGCTCGCAAGTTGAATACTGGTTTAATATGGTGCAAGTCAGTCTCAGCTGTTTTGATGAAGTCATGATATAACACTGATTTGGTTTTGAACTCGAGGGGAGTGTACTCCATATTGAAAACCTTGAAGATTGACTGTAAACTCGCCTATATTCAAAGAAGTTCTGCACAACTTTCTAAATTTAGCTTGCTGGCTTTTCTTCAAATGGACAAATTTTTTCAATTTTTTTTTGAGATATGGGTTTTGTTCAAAATTTCGTTACAAGAAGACCTAGATCGTCCATTTTTGAAAATTTTGAGCGTAGATTGAAAAAGCAGCAAACCTTAATTTCTTCAGATTTTCTTGAAAAAAGCTGGCAACTGGGTTTTGTTCAGAAGCATGTTTTGAATGAATCCAGTTGATCAAATGTTGGAAATATTGAAAGCTGATTGAAAAAGCAGTAAACCCTAGAATCTGATTTTTTCTTGAAAAAACTGTGATCTGGGTTTTGTTCAAAAGTATGTTTTAGAAGGACTCAGATGATTAAAGCTTGAAAATTTTGATGATTCCTTGGACATGCATGAAAAAAGAAGCTGCTGCAACTTGAAAAATTTCTTCAAAAATTGTTCAGAATCATGAGCTGAGATGACCCAGATCGCTGAAAATTGAAAACTTTGACCTACTTCAAAGAATTGATGTTCTGGATGAAAAAAACATGAAAAAGCAAGCTCCTCTGTGTGCTGGTCTGAAATTTATGAAGAACTTTGAAAAATCAGCAAGCTTTGGCTCTTGAATCCTGAAAAGAAAAATTCTTTATGTTTGCTCTTCTCTCCCTTGGACGCCACCTACAAAAATTATGAGAAATGAATGGCAAAGGCATCTTAAATAAGCTTAAGCTTTGAGAAAATCTGCTTTCTTTAGCTTTAAACCCCTCAAACCCTAGCCTGAGCTTGTGCATTGAACTTGGATGTTTTATCTTCTCCTTGAAATTTTGAAAATTTGAGAAATTTGGCTTAGGCATGGCTTCTTGGGTGCCCTTCTTGGCTGGAGACGTATATCTTCTTCAGACTTAGCCATTTTTCTTTGAGTTTCAACTTTTTCTTGATTTTAGACCCCAGTTTGAATTTGATTTCCAGCTTCCAGGTTGATCCGATCGACAAGCTGAATGATTCCTCACGGAGCTTGATCCAATCTGGCGAGATTGTTCTAGAGGCAACTTTGGCTAAAAACTTCATTTTGACCTTCAAAATCATGGGCACCCATCTCCTTTTGGGGCGCCCAACTTTCCTAGTGTTAGCCATTTTTATGTTCTCCGAGTTTTGCTTGTTTCTCTTTGATCTCTTGATGAATTCTTGATTCCGGGAGCTAGATTGATCCGATCGACTAACTGTCGGATTCACTGGATAGCCTGACTGATTTTGAGGGGGGTCTTATGGATGCTACATCTTCGGAAAAGTTGATTTTGGGGGTCAAAAGCTTGGGCGCCCCTGGCTAGTTGGGGCGTCCAACTCCACCAGAGTTGGTTTATTTTCTATATTTTACACCTTGCTTTTGACTTTTGATATTTTGCTCATGTTTTTCCCTCTGTCCCGTCTTCGATATTTGATGACTGCCAACGTTGATAGACTTGCTGATGGTTCTTTTGGAAAGCTTGATCAAATCTGAAGAAGTCATGCTGGAGGTGTTGACTACAAATTCACTCATTTTTGCTCTCAAAATCTTGGGC
Source organism: Sequoia sempervirens (assembly GCA_007258455.2). Classification (NCBI taxonomy): domain Eukaryota; kingdom Viridiplantae; phylum Streptophyta; class Pinopsida; order Cupressales; family Cupressaceae; genus Sequoia; species Sequoia sempervirens. The sequence continues at coordinate 25,838 of VDFB02059001.1, forward strand.
ACCTATCTCCTTCTGGGGCACCCAACTCTTCCAGACTAAGCCATTTTTTGCTTGATTTTCATTCTTCAAACTTGAACCTTCATGTTATACCTTTAGCTTAATCTAGATTTGCCGGTGATTAACAAGTCTGATGATTTGACGAAGACATCCACTGCGAAGCTGACAAAATCCTGAAGAGATTGAGCACATTCGCAAACCCTAATTGTTGGATTAGGTCCTCCAAAAGGCTGTGCGCCCTTGGCCACCTATAGTGCCCAAAGTTCCTAGACTTAGAATATTTTTTGTTTTTTTCATGGTTTGCATTTTGTCTCTTGGTTGTGACCTCTTTATTTGACCTCGAATTCTGGATGATTGGTTGATCTGATGACTGCACTGCTAGACCCATTGCGGAGCTGAGAAGAATCTGAGCAACATTGTCTGGGAGCACAAACCCTAATTTCATCATTTGATGCCTTGAAAAGTTGGGCGCCTATCTCCTTCTAGGGCACCTATGGCTGGCAGAGTTAGTTTTTATTCTGCAGATTTCAACTTCTTCCTTCGTTTGACGTGCTTGCCTTTGCCTTGCTCGCCGGAGATGAAAAATTTTCGAAGGCATGAGTGTTTGGGCGCTTAGACTTGAGCTGAGGCGCGTGGAGTCTCCAGTGTTAGCCAAAATTTTGCATTTTCAACTTTCATAGCGTCCTTTCTCCATTCTTTGATCTGTGTGCATGTAATGAGCCAAACCAATTCTGACCCAAAAATTTTCAAACTTTGAAGAACACAACAGCACCAAAGTACCCGTTAGGGTTAGCTCAAATCAAAACCAGCAACTGAAGGAAAAAGCCTCAACACCAAGAATGTACTTTCCAACCTGTTGTGACCTTTTCACACATCGCCCCATCGCCAATGGGGACCCCCAGTTGTCTGCTTGTTTTTAGGGTTTTGTCTCCTTGCAACGGTTTCGTGAGATCACCTTGTTAAGAGTTTCAAGTCAATTTGCCGAGAGTTACCCGAGCCAAGTCAGTAATCCATGCTTGAATCAGTGCATAGACGTCATGGAAGCGCTCAGAAGGCCCAGGAAACGAAGATCGCCTGTGAATTTGGCCAATTCTGAGACTTCCTACTTTTTAGGAAATCTTGCTTTTTCGCTTTTTCGTTTTTGGCATTTTGGGACCAAACAGGGTTCCCTATTTTTTAGGGTTTTGCTTTTTCTATTTTTAGAAAGTTTCTATTTTTGGAAAGTTTCTAAATTTGGAAAGGTCTCGAATTCCAAAAATCCACTCAGAAGTCAAAAAAATCGAAAATCACTCAGAAAATCAAAGAGAAAATTGAAAAATCATTGAAAAATCTGGAAAAACAAGGTAAAAAGCATGAGAAAAAGTATCAAAAGCATGAAAAATCAGACCAGATTCTGGAAAAATCATTGAAAATCAGTCAGATCTGAGAGTAAAATCACAGAAAATCAACTCGAAAAAGATGAAGTTCATGAAAAATCTGGTTAAGTCTGGAAAATTCGCCATTTTCAAGAAGGAAAATGTCAAGAGGAAGAAGGTATGAATGTCTGGAAGATTAGGAAAGTCTGCCCAGCACTCAAAGAGAAATGTCCAAGACTAAGATGAAGTCCGCCATGCTTGTCCTAAGATCCTCCAAAGTCCGCCATGCATGTCCAAAAGGGTTGGAAAGTCCGCCATCCACTTGAAAGGAAGTGCCAAAAGTTTTGAAAGTCCGCCATCCACTTGAAAGGAAGTGCCAAAAGTTTTGAAAGTCCACCATCCACTTGAGAGGAAGTGCCAAGAGCTTAAGAAGTCCGCCATGCACATGC
>VDFB02059003.1:0-60386 GCA_007258455.2 Sequoia sempervirens
ATATGGTCAGAGGATCTAGATGCAAGATGAGCTGAAGTAACTCTAACCAAGGATGGCGCCGAATGATGGCGAGCATATGGTCAAAGGGTCCCTACAACTACTAACTGAAAGTAAATAGGCGGCAAGCCAGCCTCTTCCACTTATTCAATGGGAATTACAATAAAGTAAGAGAAAGATATAGAGGAGAATTGTTGTTAGTACTACTAATCAACTTACAATATGTTAGAAAGCATGCCAAAGCCTAGTAACTCAAGTTCTTCAATGCTGCAATACAATATAAGACTTCCTCAATGCTTAACAAGCCTCTCTATACTCAAACTCCTCACAAACTTGCATTTATATAGGACTGATAAGACAGACCAGCAACTGAAATGAAGCAACCAACAACCCTAGAACCCACCAAAATACTCACAACTCACTCAATACTTGCTAGAATGACATGAGACTTGATGCAAACGAAAGCTAGAATGATGACAATGAAATCTAGATGGAGAAATGACCAACAAAATGCAATATTATTTTTGTACACACTTTCCAAGACAGCCCAGAATGGTATGGCCAAGGAGAAGGGCGATTTTGCTTTAAAATATCCACATCATCATAAAATCTACAACTTTGCAAGAATGGTCGCCCCACATAGAGAAAATGATTTATGCAATGCCCAGAACAATAATATTTTTATTTCATGAAATATGAGCAATTCTTATAATCAGCTATGATATTTAGCAACTCCAAAATGAGACAGAAAATGCAAACTAGAACTCCAAAATGCAAGATACTCAATTGAAAATGCAAGACAAACCTATTACAAACTATGTCTCAACTAGTTGCTATCTTTCAAGCAAGAAGATGAGCCATTGCTAGGAGGTGTGCTTTCCTCGAAGCGAGTGCCTAAAGGCAATTCAGCAGCATAACAGTATGGTAGACAAAAGATGAACAAATGAAGAGCTGAGGCCTACATATATAGACTTGAGGAGAATCTTCTAGAAGCTTCAAGAAGGGCACCCAATTTCAAATTTGACTTCAACTCATTTCCCTCCAAAGGTGGCATCCTTTTTCACATAAGGTAATATTTCATTTTATAAAAATTAATCTTTTTCCCTCAAGTGGGCGTCCCACTTCTCCAACCCTTAATTTTGCCTTAAAATATAAATTAACTCTTGATTGAGACATTTCACCCATAAAGTCCCCTTTTTTAAAACAACATAAAGTTGTAATGCTAGGCCAAGGGGTTATAATATTAAAATATAACATTATAATATGAAAATAACTCATCTCTCCAGAAAATGCATCCAAAGGCCAAAAATCAAATTACCAACTGAACTAGTTGAATACGAGAGCCAACTGCACTGTAGCCAACAGGACCACTACTAGAAATAGAATTTACTAAAAATAGTAAATTCGTGAAGTTACTCAGATCACCAAACGAACTATACCACTGCGAAGCTCTCTGAAAACCCAGAAAGAATCTGCAATCCAAATTCCAAACTTCAAGCAACAACCTCCACAAAAATAGGAAAATCTAATGTCACCATCCGAGAAGCCTACAGGTCTCCGGAATAGGCCAACGGTCAATTGAAGTGATCACATTTGAGAAGGGGACATTACAGTCTGCCCTCCCCAAGATTGCTTACCCTCAAGCAATCGCAAGTCTGGATGCTGCAGAATCTCCTCATTCTCCCAAGTTGCATCCTCTAAAGGCAAGTTCTTCCACTTTACCAAGTACTCTTTGATTGTTCTTCTCCTCAAGGAACGCTCTCTGGAATTAATAATCTCCTCTGGAATCAAAGTCAACTGTCCTTCATCCAAGGGAGGCAATTGTGATGAAGCAACAACATTGTGTCCAAGTGCCTTCTTGAGGCGAGACACATGGAAAACATTGTGAACCTTACTACTCGATGGTAGTTCCAACTCATAAGCCATTGCTCCAACCTTTCTGATGACTTTGAATGGCCCATAGAAGCGAGGTTTTAGCTTCTCAGCTCCACTCTTCTTGAGTGTAGACTATCTGTAAGGCTGAAGCCGAAGATAAACCATATCACCAACCTCAAATGAATGCTCAACACGCTGTTGGTCAGCGTACATCTTCTTCTGATTTTGTGTTATTTGAAGGTTGTTCTTCAAGGACTTCAAAATATCTTGACTTTGCTGCAACCAATCCTTGGCTTGAGGGGCTTTGCTATCACCAAACACCAAATCAGCAAAGCTAGGAGCCTCATAACCATAGAGAGTCATGAATGGAGACATCCTTATTGACATGTGGAAGGATGAATTGTAACAATACTCTCCAATGTGGAGCCATTTCACCCATGCCCTTTGCTGCTCCAAGACATAATTTCTAAGATAGCCCTCCAACCATTTGTTCACTATCTCTGTTTGACTATCAGTTTGAGGGTGATAGCTAGTGCTAGGAGTAAGCACTGTACCACTCATCCTGAAAACCTCTTGCCAAAAGGTGCTTAGGAACTTGCTGTCCCTATCACTCACAATGTTTTTCGGCAACCCATGCAATCTAAACACTTCATGGAAAAAAAAATCTGCAACTTGAGCTGCTGAAAATGTGCTAGTGATTGCAAAAAAGTGAGCAAACTTTGTTAATCTGTCCACTACAACATAGATACCCTTTTTGCCTTGAACCTATGGCAACCGTGTGATAAAGTCCATTGATATACTTTCCCATTTTTGGTTGGGAATGGGGAGAGGTTGCAGCAGACTAGCTGGAAGAGAATGCTCATTTTTGTTCATCTGACAAGTGGGACACTCCTTGATGTAGCGTTGAACTTCCTCCTTCAACCCCTTCCAAGAAACCTCTCCCGAAATTGCCTATACATCTTGAAGTAACCTTGATGACCAGCAAGTGGGATGTCATGGAAAGTCATCAAAATCTTCTTTTTGAGCTTAGAATCGGTCACCAAAAAGATCCTTCCCTTATAGTGTATCAAACCATCAACGACCTTGTACCTTTCGTCATGGAAAGTACCTTCAATGATGTTGGTTGCAAACTGATTTTTGGCATAATCAACAAGCAACATCTCCTTGCAATCAGCACTAAGCTCACACAATGAGCTCAAATGAGGCCTCCTAGATAGAGCATCCACCACAATGTTGTTTTTCCCTTTGACATACTCAATGTCAAAATCGTAAGCTTGAAGTTTACTCACCCACTTTTGTTGTCTTTCATTCAAATCCTTCTGATGCATGAAGTGCTTGAGACTATTGTGATCAGTCTTGACCATGAATTTGCTCCCCACCAGATATTGTCTAAACTTAGCTAATGCATGCATGATTGCAAGCATTTCCTTGTCATAGATAGAGTAGGTCCTTTCAACACCCCTTAGTTTCCTACTTTCAAATACAATGGGATGCTTATCTTGCATCAAAACAGCCCCAACACCTTCTCCTGATGCATCACACTGTAACTCGAAAGGCTTGGAGAAATCTAGTATGGCCAACACTAGACAAGAACTCATGATTTTCTTGAACTTATCAAACACACTTTGAGTCTTTTCTGACCAAAAGAAAGCCCCCTTTTTAGTGAGGTCAGTAAGAGGAGCAGCACTTTGAGAGTAGCCCTTCACAAATCTTCTGTAAAAGCCACAAATACCCAAGAACCCCTTCAAATGAGTCAAGTTCTTTGGAGGTGGCTAATCAACTATTGCCTTGATCCTTTCAGGATCAACCTTCACCTGATCAGCGCTGATTATGTGACCAAGGTAGAGCAGCTCCTTCATTCCAAATTCACATTTGGACTCTTTGGCAAACAAACTTTATGATTCAAGAATGCTAAGCGCTTCTTCCAAGTGCTTGAGATGTTCTTCCCATGTCTTGCTGAAGATGAGAATATCATCAAAGAAGATCAACACAAACTTCCTCAACTGTTTCTAAAAAACTTTGTTCATACAAGATTGGAAGGTGGCTGGAGCATTAGTCAACCCAGGTAGAGTAGCTCCTTCATTCCAAATTCACATTTGGACTCTTTGGCAAACAAATTTTCTGATTCAAGAATGCTAAGCGCTTCCTCCAAGGGCTTGAGATGTTCTTCCCATGTCTTGTTGAAGATGAGAATATCATCAAAGAAGATCAACACAAACTTCCTCAACTGTTTCTAAAAAACTTTGTTCATACAAGATTGGAAGGTGGCTGGAGCATTAGTCAACCCAAAAGGCATGACTAGAAACTTGAAATGAACATAGTGGCATCTGAATTTAGTTTTCTCAACATCTGACCCTCTCATTCGAATTTGATAGTAGCCCGACCTCAAATCAATTTTTGAAAAGAACTTGGCACCATGTAGCTCCTCAATGAGCTCATCTATCCGAGGAATGGGGTACCAATTTTTTATTGTGCTATGATTCAAGGCACGATAATCCACACACATGCGGATGGTGCCATCCCTCTTCTTCACAAGAACTACTGCTGAAGCAAAGGGACTCTTGCTTGGGCGAATGAAACCCATCTCCAAGAGTTCTTTTATGTTTTTCTCGATCTCGTCCTTTTTCTTCTTAGGATATCGATATGGTGTTGTGATGACTGGCTTGGCCCCTTCCTTGAGTTCAATCACATGCTCAGCTCCCCTTTCAGGAGGTGGCCCAAGAGGTAAATCGACAAACACCTTACTCTTCTTGGTGAGTATAGACTAGATATCTGGAGGATAGTCCCTCTTTGTTTCAACTGGACTAGCTGGAAGAACCATACATTCCGCAACCCACTCAATTTGATCGTGCTGAATCAGCCTCTCCATTTTTTTGAAAGACACAATTCGAGGACCACCATTGGACATTCCTCTAAGCACCACCTTCTTTCCATTAGATTGGAACTTGAGCTCCATTGTTTGTAGGTTGAGAGAGATTTCACCAAGTGAGCGTAACCATTGAATACCAAGTACGACATCCGTGTCACCAATAGTAACTACATATAAGTCATCTTTGACTTCATAGTTGCCTAACTGCATGGAAATGTTAGGAACTCTTTGGTTGCAAGAAATATGAAACCCATCAGCCACCATGACTTTGAAACCTTCAAACTCTTCAGTTTTAAGACCTCTCTTTGCAACCACTCCTTCATCAATGAAATTATGTGTTGCCCCAGTGTCAATCAAAGCAACAATTCGATGACCTCCAACCCCACCACGAACCTTGAAAGATTTGTTCTTTTGAAAACTAGAGAGTTGGGCAATAGGGGGCCCTAACTCCTTGCTCATGATCGGACTCTTCTGGAGCTCTCTCTTCCTCACTGTCCCCAAAATAAGACTACTGATCAGACATATTAGATTCTGATCCATAATCCAAATAGGCCCCCATTTGATTGGAACGCCCTCTTCCAGGACATCTATGACGCTTGATCCAAGGCTCCAAACATGTATAACACTTGCCCTCCTTTCTAAGCTGTTCAGTTTGCTCATCAGTCAACTTGGGTGGAAACCTTTTGTGCTGATTTGAAAAATGCTTCTTATCCTTCTTGTGGCCAAAGGGCTTTGGTGGAAATTTAGGCCTAGGGCTGTTAACTCCATACTTCGAGACTTTTTGATTGCTTCTTCGAGACTTGGTGGATCAAAAGCTTTAACCCATCCTTTCAAGGGTTCAACCAATCCTTTAGAAAACAAAACAACCAACCTTCTTTCCATGATGGTGGGCACCATCACAGAAAGCCTTTGGAAATCACTATGTACGAATCCAAGGAGCCATGCTGCTTCAGTTATGCAAGCTCGCGAAATCTCACTTCAGGATCCTTAGTGTCAAACCTATCAATCAGCTTATTGGTGAATTCATCGTAGGTTTGAATGAGGTTGTGGCCAAGCGTGACCAAACCATGGTACCACTACTCATGGGCAGCTCCCTCCAAATGTAGTGTTGCAAACTTGATGGCATCTTCTTCTGGCATGGGACGTAGTGAAAGGTAGTTGTCAAGCTTCTGAACCCATGACCTTACTGAACACTTATCATTTCCATCGAAGTGAGCCAATGACACCTTGCCAAGGGCTTGGTGATAATCGGTTCTAGGAGCCATATGAGCACGATTATCAACTCTTCCACCACTTCTTTTGCTCATGTGGTCTATGAATTGATCAAAGGAACAATGATCTCTAAGATCAGGGGTTAAGGTGACATACTCTAGGTAGGCCTGTCTTGCATCATCCGCAAGATTAGGAGTGGCCTCAACTTGTGGTTCTTCCCTTTGAGTGAATGTGGGAAAAAGTGGCCTAGAGGCTGATCCTCTAGAGGTGGCCTCATGCTGACCAATAGTTTTGCTTCCTCTATTGCCATTGTTCCCATTGACTCCACTGTTTTCTCCTGTAGCATGGTTTTGATTAGGAGTATGATTCTGAGGAGCTTGCTGGTCCATCCGTGCAAGCAAACGGGACATCATATCAATCATGCCATCAAACTTCTTTTCCATCCTTTCATCTCTCTCATCCATGGCCTGCTTATGACTGTCTGACATGTTCTCAATTGCTTTACCAGTATCTATTGCTTTCCCTGTTTCTCTCAAAGCCTCTGAAAAAGTATCTGCTTCTGGCACTGGCAGAAACTGTGACTATTGTTTTCTGGCCTGACTTCTGGTGTAGTATCTGAAATCATTGTCACTCATCTAACAACGGAATCACTGTAGGGCATAGGTTGGCAGAATCATGGCTCTAATACCACTGTAATGATCCAGACCAATTTTTTTTTTGTTTTTTCAAATGCAATTACAATCAACACGCACCTGTTAAGGTTAGCTCTAAAACCAAAATGTTGCGTAAGCAACTCTAACCAAGAATGTACACCAGGATCTCGATGTGGGCAAGGTGTGAGTATATGGTCAGAGGATCTAATGTAGATGCAAACTGAAAGGGAACTCTAACCAAGAATGCGTCTAGGATAGATGAGCATATGGTCAGAGGATCTAGATGCAAGATGAGCTGAAGTAACTCTAACCAAGGATGGCACTGAATGATGGCGAGCATATGGTCAAAGGGTCCCTACAACTACTGACTGAAAGTAAATAGGCGGCAAGCCAGCCTCTTCCACTTATTCAGTGGGAATTACAATAAAGTAAGAGAGAGATATAGAGGAGAATTGTTGTTAGTACTACTAATCAACTTACAATATGTTAGAAAGCATGCCAAAGCCTAGTAACTCAAGTTCTTCAATGCTGCAATCAAATATAAGACTTCCTCAATGCTTAACAAGCCTCTCTATACTCAAACTCCTCACAAACTTGCATTTATATAGGACTGATAAGACAGACCAGCAACTGAAATGAAGCAACCAACAACCCTATAACCCACCAGAATACTCACAACTCACTCAATACTTGCTAGAATGACATGAGACTTGATGCAAACGAAAGCTAGAATGATGACAATGAAATCTAGATGGAGAAATGACCAACAAAATGCAATATTATTTTTGTGGACACTTTCCAAGATAGCCCAGAATGGTATGGCCAAGGAGAAGGGCGATTTTGCTTTCAAATATCCAAATCTTTATCATAAAATCTACAACTTTGCAAGAATGGTCGCCCCACATAGAGAAAAGGATTTATGCAATGCCCAGAACAATAATATTTTTATTTCATGAGATATAAGCAATTCTTACAATCAGCTATGATATTCAGCAACTCCAAAATGAGACAGAAAATGCAAACTAGAACTCCAAAATGCAAGATACTCAAGTAAAAATGCAAGACAAACCTATTACAAACTATGTCTCAACTAGTTGCTATCTTTCAAGCAAGAAGATGAGCCATTGCTAGGAGGTGTGCTTTCCTCGAAGCGAGTGCCTGAAGACAATTCAGCAGCATAATGGTATGGTAGACAAAAGATGAACAAATGAAGAGCTGAGGCTTGCATATATAGACTTGAGGAGAATCTTCTAGAAGCTTCAAGAAGGGTGTCCAATTTCAAATTTGACTTCAACTCATTTCCCTCCAAGGGTGGCATCCTTTTTCACATAAGGTAATATTTCATTCTATAAAAATTAATCTTTTTCCCTCAAGTGGGCGTCCCACTTCTCCAACCCTTAATTTTTCCTTAAAATATAAATTAACTCCTGATTGAGACATTTCACCCATAAAGTCCCCTTTTTTAAAACAACATAAAGTCGTAATGCTAGGCCAAGGGGTTATAATATTAAAATATAACATTATAATATGAAAATAACTTATCTCTCCAGAAAATGCATCCAAAGGCCAAAAATCAAATTACCAATTGAACTGGTTGAAGACGAGAGCCAACTGCACTGTAGCCAACAGGACCACTGCCAGAAATAGAATTTACTAAAAATAGTAAATTCATGAAGTTACTCAGATTACCAAACAAACTATACCACTACGAAGCTCTCTGAAAACCCAGAAAGAATCCACAATCCAAATTCCAAACTTCAAGCAACAACCTCCACAAAAACAGGAAACCCTAATTTCACCATCTGAGTAGCCTACGGGTCTCCAAAATAGGCCAACGGTCAATTGAAGCGATCACATTTGAGAAGGGGACATTACAGAGGGGTTGTTTAGAGGATTATTGGCTGCAATTAGTCTATTTGCTAGGCCATACCATTGCTAGAGCTGGTCGTACCATCTAGAGGAGGGCATGTGAACTTGCCAGCTTGGAGGCCAAGGGTTTGGGCTTGGTCAGAGTTGGTTTTGAGGCGCCTAGGAGTGGTTAACACTTATATTCACAAGGGGAGTGAATTTTTCAGTATTCAAGGGTTTTACCAGACATTTTCCTTGCTTCCAATTGGTGGTTTCTACTATATCACATTGTCAAAGTGGCTAACTTTTTTTCGGTATGTTAGATTTAGTTACTAGATTGGGTAGTTGTTATATTCTAGAAAACCTCAATATTTTGGTTGTAATACAAATCTAGAATTTTCAGTGAGTTGTATTGTTGAATATAAGTGAAATTTTTGAGTTTTTCCTTTGCTGCAAGTTTTATTATTTCTGCACTTAATTTTCTATTCAAAGCAATTATGAATATTGTCAAAACACAAGTAAAATAGTCAGCAAGAATCAACATTAGAATAGGCAGAACAGGGATGCCTATTACATTGATATTGAAACACAAACACTAAATCCAATGGTAACACATAGGTTTGCTAGCTGTCAAGAATTAATCACCATAGTTGAAATAGTAACCATAGCTAGTTCTTACCACATCCAACTAAACATACCTTAAAGCTAAGGTACACTCATCAGAACAAGTAGACCTTATGCCATAGCTGAAACTACCTTACAACTCTACAATTTGTAATGGTTCTTCTATTGGTCTGTTTTGTACAGTTTCTTCTTGCAGTTTTTTAACTGCACTTCTTTGTAATTGCATTTTTTTTAGTAGGAAAAAAAGGGTAGACCTTATGCCATCAACATGTCCAACCCACTTCATAATCAAGTCCTTATATATACACTATCTTGCATAAAGAAGTCATGAAGCCCCTCAACACCACAATATAATGAGAACATCCAACAAAACATTGCATGGGTAATGTCAAATCTGAAATTGATCAAGACATGCAAAAGTCCAACAGTAGCACTCACCTAGAAGGTGTAACCAATATCATCTAATACCAAGGAACATCCACAATGATAAGCAAACGTATAAACTAAACTACTACAGCACAGCCCTTTCTACTAGTCTCTATAGTTCTCCCCATTTCTCCACATTATAGAAGCCGAATATCAAAGAGTTACCATGCACTTATCCACAAGTAAGCAATGAATTACAATAACAACAAATATAAACATAGTGATCACAATGGCTCCATGCAAATCTCAACTTGAATGTCACATGAACACAAATCTCCAAGTAGAAAGACAACCAAAAAGAGAACTTGCAAATCAAAACCATGTAGCAAGTCCTTCTACCAATACCTCAAAGTGCTCACATTGTAACAAGGAAGATCTCTTTCAGAAAACCCCAAATACAAAATCCTTCACAACATCTGATTCTTAAACACCAAGGTCAAACATACTATATGATAATTAGACTAACTAGGATGTAAGCCTCTTAAATAAAAGGAAGATCAAATCAAATATCCATTCACAAAACCAAGGGAATAAGACCAAAACTACCCTCTACACTCCTCGAAAACTCCATCTAGAGCTAACATCCATAGCTCAAGACTCATTCCCATGAGAAGAAAAAGGAAAAACAATCAATGCCAAGCAATCCTCAAATAAGCCCTCCAGAACTAACATCCATAGCTCAAGACTTGTTCACTTGAAAAAAATAAAGCATGAAACAAAATGCATTTGAAAATAAGGTGGACAATACACATTAGATAATTTGCCACCTAGAGGACCAAAAAAGGGGAATGAGATTGCTCCGCCAACATACAACAAGCAACACTGAATCTCTCAAAGAATAATCTCCTCAACATGTCCATGATGAACTCATGTCTAACCCAATTGTAGGCTCCTTAGTCTTCCTATTGAAACCTCATCAAAGAGTAACTACCTCAATATATAGTCTCCAATAACAAGATATCTCTAACCTCACCCAAATTTGAAATAAGTATACAATTGATCATCTCATGTCAATAGAGCTCCAATGCAACACTACAATAACTAGAATCTCACAAGTAAAATGATCACACAATTCTTTAGTCAAATTATCACTAATTAGAATCAATTCTCCAACTTTGGAATCAATAACTAATCATGATCATTGATGACGTGATCTACATCTCAAAAGAAAATCATATGTCTCTAATGAAAATATTTTCTCCCAAGAATACTTGTATCATGCCAAAACTCTAATGTGCAATCAAGTTTCAATCATAGCACAATAACACCTATTCTCTAAACCAAGGATCATATGTCAAATTAACAAGTAATAACTGAGACCTCAATCAAAGAGTCCAAGATCCCTCCATGGTAATAAGATGTTAACATCTTCAAAACTTTGCACCATCCATACTCATAACATCCTTCATAGTCCTAGGTTAATAAGTGTTAGTAATCAAAGAAAAAATATATCTCCAATTAAGAGGAGTATACATATTTAGTTTGAGTTGAAAAGATGTCAACATCTTCAAAACTTTGCATCATCTGACCCCATAGGATCCTTCATAGTCCTAGGTTAATCATTGTTAGTAAAATAAGAAAAAATATATCTCCAATTAAGAGGAGTATACATATCTAGTTGTTCTCTTTATTGAGAGGGCCTCCTCAATGACTAAAGTGGAGGTTCTATCTCTTATTTGGAACTCTCTAAGCTATTTAAGCTTGAAATATTCCCCATTAATTTTTTTCCAAAATTAACATTCAAATCAGCAACCAAACATTGATTAGCGTTAGCTCCAAAATGTAAATCAGCATGGAAAGTAACTCTAACCAAGAATGTTCACCAGGATCCCAATGTGGCCGAGGTGATAGCATATGGTCAGAGGATCATTAGGTATAAACTGAACTGAAAGTACAATTCATCTGCTGATGAAGGCATCCACAAGCAGTGGGAATACTCCACTTATACAGTGGGTGAGTTTACAACAATTATTAGGTGGCAAGCCAGCCTTTAAATCCACTCTTCCACTTATTAACGTGGGGGCAATACTGTCCACACAACCACTTATTTTGTGGGGGGAATTTACAATCAAGAAAGATGTTTATTCTAAAACTCAACCACTCAATTGTGGGAGTGTAATCAAGTATAAATTGTAGCAATAAAATGAAATAGCCATTAATACTACTAACTAGCTTTACAATGAATAGAAATAGCTGCAAATAAGAGAAATAAACTTCTAGAATGTTCTTTATCCACACTGGCGGTAAACCATCCAGGGGTTACATATATGAGAGATTAATCATAAGAATTTGCAGCTAATTAAATGACTGGAACAGTACTACTGTTTACAGTCTTACAATGATAAACAACTGCAATTTTCAAGTGTTATTACAATCTTTACAAAGCACAATGAAATAGAAGATTTTTCCACTTGGTATCCTCTCAATTAATGAAGCTTAAAACTAAAATCAGAATACTGAAGCAAACTGATATAAAAATCAGCAATCTGGAAATGATTATCAGCAAACTGAAAACACATAAAAATAATCACAACTCCTTCACAATACCTCCAGAAGATGAAATATAGCTTGCAAAAGCTCTTGAGAAGGTTGGCGCCCAATTCGCAATGATAAAACAACATCTAAACTCAACCATTAATTTATGTACGAATCCCAATGCTCTCCAAAAAGGTATGGCCTCCTTGCAAGGGCGATTTTGCTTAATAAAATCTGAAACTTGGAATTAAATTTTGATAACCTCCAAATATGGTCTCCTCTATCATAGAAATGCAATGATCAAGTACCCAAAACCAAATAAAATTCATACTTAAAGCTGTATACAAAAATCACTTTCAGCCATGATAAACCAGCAACATGAGAACTAGAAATATCTCACCAAAACTCCACAATAATGCTCAATATGTACTTCTGGATGAAGCACACTCTCAATCCACCACCTAGGGAACCATAGTTGCAGGCCCGAAGAATGGAGTAAATTTGCTAAGCTTTCCCTTAGCCGGATTCTGGATTCATTCCAGTAGCGTAACTTTGCTCTTCAAAAATATGCATAATCAGCTCTTCAAACAGCACTTCAATTGGCAAATGAAGCAACAAAAACTCTTCAAATTCCAAGAAGTTGAATCACTTCAACTTCCAAAAGGGATGCCACCTTTTTGCATTTTACTTTTTGAAATAATATAATATTACTCAACCTCCCTTTTCACTTTGCAACAATAAAGCATTTAATAAATTATTAAATGCACAATTGACCCCCTCAATGGCCCCTCTTTACTTTGCGAAACAACAGCAAGTTATTACTCTAAATTTGGGGTACAAGCTGAGAAACATGAAATTTGACTAAGTATAAAACTGGGTCCATAGGAATGCTCAAAACCAATGTAATAAAGCCGGTGGATGTGAAGATGACTTGGAGTTGAGAACATTGATGCTATTTAAATTTAGACTTACTAAAATAGCCAACACCTTCTATATAAATAGTAAGTTCACATCAAATAGCAGTGTAAAGCCGGGTGCCGCACGCAAGGATTGAGCGCTACTAGGCAGTCTGCCAAAAGATAGACTTGCTAAAAATAGCAAGCTACTTCATAAATAGTAAGTCTGCACAACATCCTCTGAACACCAACTGAGCAATATCTGAAAGAGGAAACCCTAATTTTCCACCTCAGCTTAGCCTACGGATTTTCGGAAATAGGCTAAATCCTATTGAAGAGTGTAGGGCCAAAATGGGGACATTACAAAGCTATCCTTTGCTTTAATGCCTTTGAGGCCTCTTGTTCAACCTTCTCAACCTTTGGGGATAGTTGAACCATATATTCTTTTTCATATTTCTCTAGCTGCAATACCATGGGAGAAGGTTTAATTTTTCTAAACACTTTTCCATACAAAACAAAATTGCATAGGATCTGTTGGGTGAAAATTATGTAATCAGCTTTTTCAATAGATTACACAACTAGGATTTCAGCCACAGCTATGTGAGATTCAATCTCTCCTCTCAGCAAGGGGAGGCGCCCTTCTTACAATTAGAAATCAGCTAGAGTATTTACAAAATATTTACAGTATTTACAAAGTGGGGGGTGCATGTCGCATTCATCATTCTCTCTTTTTTCATAGAAGATGTGTATAATGCTTCACAGCTGAAAATGTTCTTAATTCAAAATACTAGAAACTTACCAAAAATAGCACAACTGATTCCCTATCTTGGCAAAGCACAGCTTAGAGGTATCAGATAAGATTATAACAAAAGAAAAATGGAAACAAGGCTCACGAATGCGCAAAGTCATTCCATAGTCTTTTCAACTGTAAATCTATGAGAACAATATAGTTTGCCGCATTAGAAGCACAAAGTCTTCTTAGATGCAGCAATTCATTCGAACAGCATGAGAGATTACAAGCTCAAAGTCTTGTAGATCTTTCAACCAAAACATTAAAACATAAACACAAATTCAAGTTAGAAATGTGACACAAAGTCCACAAGAATCACTTGAAGTCCTTTAGATTTCATAAACTAATCACCACCAATCTCAATCAAATTCAAGAGACAATCGATCCAACACAAAGTCTGGTATACAATTTCTTCCTTTATTGATCAGATTTAGATTCACAAAACATGAACACAAAGTTTCACAATTTGTTGCAAATTGAGCAACACTTCATTGCAAAAACTAAAGGATCCACTTTACAATAGAAATCCCTCATATTTATAAAAGAGAGGGAAGAGTAAATCTAGGAAAGTTAGGTGAGTTAATTTAGGAAAATCTCACCTAAATTTTGACTAAGTCAAAATGTAATTTGTCTTCAAGAAATTACATCTCAAAATTTTGGTGCAATTACACTTCGAGAAAAGACATTTAAGATGTCAAAAACTATTTACAAGATGCATAAAGGGAAGCATCAAAATGTTCAACATCGGAGATCAAGAATCTTCATGGTTCCTTGCTTTGGGCACGAAGTCTTCATACTTCTTCTTGGTCTCCTGTATGAACGCATCATCTGGGCCGACTGTGTAATCTACAAGGGTGTGAGCTCTTGTTATCGACCTTCTGGCAAATGAATGGATTTTCTTGCACCCGCAAAGATGCATCTTGAGATTATCAAGTGTCAACCGTATATCGCAAATGATATATATTGAGGCTTTGGGAAAAACTGTCATCCTCAACTTGCTGCATAACGGCTTCTTTGTAGATCTGGAATAGTTCACTAGATTAGAAGATGTCACCTTTAGGATCACTTGATGAAATCTGGAGAGAAACTGCAAGGATGGTGAATCAACAAGTGTTAATAGAAAAAGTAGCATTGGGAAGCGTAAAGTGAGAAACAATGTTGAGCAAGCGTGAAACGAGCAACTAGGCATGAAAAACGATGCGGGAGCGAAGAAACGGGGTCCGGAATGGAAATAGAGCAAGTTTGAAGAGACTAAGTTAAAAAACTGCCGAAAGTGTAAAGGTGCTAAAATTCAGCACCATTGCACAAAAAATGACTAAGTCTAGAAAAAGTGCGAAAGTGCTAAAAATAATGCCATAGTAAAAAATTGGCTAAGTCTGGAAGAAAAGTGCAAAGGTGCTTAAATTCAGCACTATTGCACAAAAAATGACTAAGTCTGGAAAAAGTGCAAAGGTGCTAAAAATAATGCCATAGTCAAAAATTGGCTAAGTCTGGAAGAAAAGTGCAAAGGTGCTAAAATTCAGCACCATTGCACAAAAATTGACTAAGTCTGGAAGAAAAGTGCAAAGGTGCTAAAATTCAGCACCATTGCACAAAAAATGACTAAGTATGGAAAAAGTGCAAAGGTGCTAAAAATAATGCCATAGTCAAAAATTGGCTAAGTCTGCAAGAAAAGTGCAAGGGCACTAAAAATAACGCCATAGTCAAAAATTGGCTAAGTCTAGCAACAATGTGTAAGAGCGCACTTTTTTAGCGCTTCTACACATTTTTGAAAAATCACTTTTATGCAGGGGCGTTGATTTTTGGCACCCCTGCACTTTCAACACAGCCAATTTTTGGCTATGAGCAGGAGCGCACTTTTTGGGTGCAACTGCATATTTCACAATTTAACTAAGTATGAACAGTGAGACTTCGCGAAGGAGCTCGTTTTGAAGGTCTTCGCGAGGCAAACATAGGGGGATGCTCAAACTAACTGTTTGAGGCTTTGGAACGCATTTCGAGGTGTATTGAAAATCACCTCGTTTTGTGTGCTTGAACTTCACGAACCTAGGAAACGGACAAGTTTCATAGGGGGATTATCCGTGGAACGAGCGCTGCTAGATTCTGTGATAATAGGATCTCAAGGCTTGCTCCCTTTCACATTGATGACACAACCAATAATGATACGTTTGATAGCCTTGTTCTCCAACTTGGACTACTTCTCCCTAAGGAACATTTGCATATTCCTCACAACCAAAGACTTGAAGATGTCTTAATGAAAGCTTTTTTCTCAACCACATCTCCATATGTGTTTTCTCAATAAGAGCTAATGTAGGGGACCTATTAACCATGTGATCAGCCATGTCAACTACTTCTATCCAAAAGATTTGTTTCAACATAGGTCTACTAAGCAAACTCCTATCCCTCTCTATCAATGTCATATTTCTTTTTTCTACAACTCAATTCTACTGAGGGGTATACAAAGTTCTCTTATGTCTCTCTATCTTGTCATCCTTATAGAATCTATTGAATTCCATTGAACAAAACACCACTATTGTTAGTCTTCAAAATAATAATAATTCCTACTAGTTTGATTCTCTACAAGAGCTTTAAACTCTTTAAAAATGATCAGAGTTTTCAGATTTATTTGCAAGGAAATATATCGATGTCCTTCTACTATAGCTATCAATGAAAGATACATAATATATGAATTTCAAAATTGAAGGAACATTAGTAGGACCAAATGTAGGTTAGGTGACATTTACCTTGCAAACGTTGTTGGAAATATTTTCATTGATGTCAAAGGCGTATGGAAAAGATTATTAGAATTATTATCATTGATGTCAAAAGAAGACTTCCGTGATCAAAATTTCATTGATTGAAGACAAGGAGTAATAAGAGTTTGATTTAATTTATTTATGGCTGACCTCTATCTACTTATGACAGTATTAAATTTAAAAGGTAGAAATTAAAATGAATATTTATCAAAGATGACCGACCTACTTTGAAAGGTTAATTTAAATATTTTAAATAGATTTTATGCCAAATCTTGGCTGACCTACTTTTGACAAAGTGCGTGATTTGGATATATATAAGTTATTTTGGAGGTTAGAAAGCATGGTTTTCAATGCAAAATCATTCCTTTTAAGAGAAGAAACTAGGATAAAAAGAGCAGATTTAAGAAGAAAAGGAGAAGATTTATAGCAGACATTGTGCCTGATTTGGAGCAGACCTATGAGCTGATTTGGAGCAGACCTTGTGCCCAATTTGGAGCAAAATTTGGATAAAAAATTGCATCATTTTGGAGCAGACTTTATTGCATACCTTGAGTAGAGATATAAGGTAAATGTGGAGCAGAGATATAAGGTGAACTTGAGCAGAAATATAAGGCAGATTTGAAGCAAAGATTAAGGCAGTATTAGAGAAGTAAACAAAATTAATAGCAGAATTATAGTAGATTTATAAAGGGAAGTGCATGCAGATTTGAGAAAGAAAGTGTATGACAGTGATTGTATCATTCAAGAGCAGATTTGTGAGAGAAAGATTATGTATATTCAGATTTTGTGAAAATAATAAGTTCATCATCTGTTGAAGAAACATCATCTCAAAGGTGATATTTTGTAGAAGAGGTTGGTGCCTCCCAAAAGAAGAGATTGGTGTCTCTTGCTGAGTTGGTTAGGATGTTGGAGGACTTGCTCAATCTCCCACATAGCATCTTCCATTGGTAACCCTTTCCATTTGATGAGGTACTCTTTAATGACTCTATTCCTGAACCATCTCTCCCTTGTGTCTATCACTTTATCGGGAATCAAAACCAACTTTCATTCTTCGTTCAAGGGTGGAAGCTC
Source organism: Sequoia sempervirens (assembly GCA_007258455.2). Taxonomy (NCBI): domain Eukaryota; kingdom Viridiplantae; phylum Streptophyta; class Pinopsida; order Cupressales; family Cupressaceae; genus Sequoia; species Sequoia sempervirens. Next base: position 17,493 of record VDFB02059003.1, read on the forward strand.
AGTGGATGCAGTAACCTATTATCCTAGACCCTTTTTGAGGCATGATACATGGTATACATTGTGTATTTTTCTCCTCTCTGGAAGTTCTAGTTCATAAGCCACTTCTCCTATTCGCTTGATTACCTTATAAGGTCCATAGAACCTAGGTTTCAACTTCTCAATGCCACTTTTCTTCAAGGTGATTGTCAATATGGTTGTAGGCGGAGGTAAACCAAAACTCCAATCTTAAAACTTCACTCTACCCAGTGTTTATCCACATAAATTTTTTTCTGATTTTGTGCATGTTGAAATTTGTTCTTAAGGTATTTAAGAATATCTTGACATTCTTGGATCCATTCTTTGGCCTTGGGTGCCTTACTTTCTCCAAATGCCAAATCTAAGAAGGATGATGCACCATATCCGTATAATGCCTTGAATGGTGTCATCCCAATTAGCATGTGATAAGTAGTGTTGTAATAGTATTCTCCCAAGTGAAGCCATTTAATCCATGTCCTTCATTGACCTGCCACATAATTACACAAGTAGCCTTCAGCCCATTTATTTAAAATTTTGGTTTACCCGTCTATTTGTAGGTGGTAGGTGGTACTTGGTGTTAACTCCGTGCCAGATAGCTTGAATAATTCAGTCCAAAATATGCTAAGAAATCTGCTATCATGGTCATTTACTATGTTTTTGGGAAGTCCATGGAGCTAAATGTTTCCTTGAAGAATAATTCTGAACTTGTGGTTCTTTGTACTCAGAAGGGATTGTGAAAAAGTGGGCATATTTGGTCAATCAATCAACAACCATAAAATACAATCTTTGCCATGGACCTTAGGGAGTCCAATGATAAAGTCCATTGGGATATTTCCCATTTTTGCTGCAGAATGGGAAGAGGTTGTAACAATCCCACAAGGAAAGTATGCTCTGCCTTGTTTTGTTGACATGTAGTGCATTCCCTCACAAAATGAAGGACATCATTCTTGAGGCCCTTACAAGTGAACCTATCCCTAACTTGTTTGTAGGTCTTAAAGATCCCAAATGTCCCGCTAATGGGGTCTCATGAACAACCTTCAAGATCTTCTCTTTTAGTTTTGATTTAGGCACTAGGTAGATCCAATCCTTGTAATAAATGATGTCATCCACTACCTTGTATTGTTCATCATGAATTTGTCCCTCCAGTAGTTCACATGCAAAGGTATTCTTCAAATACTCAACTAGTAAATGTGCCTTCCAATTAGTTGAGACTTTAGATAGTGAGCAAATAGTTGGTTTTCAGGATAGGGCATCAGCCACCACATTTCTCTTTCCCTTTATATACTCAATATCAAAGTCATATGCTTGGATCTTACTAACCTATTTTTGTTGCCGTTCATTGGGGTCTCTTTCCTCCAAGAAATATTTCAAACTATTATGGTTCGTCCTTACAACAAACTTCCCACCAACTAAATATTATCAAAACTTGTCCAATGCACATGCATTATGGCATGCATTTCTTTGTTGTATGTAGAGTACAACCTTTCATTTTCTTTGAACTTCCTACTCTCAAAAGCAATAGGATGCCCATTTTGCATTAAGACTGCCCCAATTCCTTATCCCGATGCCTCACATTCTAGTACAAAGGGCTGATTGAAATCTAGTAGGGAAATAATTGGACATCTACTCATGTTCTCCTTCAACTTATCAAATACTCATTGTACCTCATTGGTCCATTTGAATGCTCCTTTCTTGGCGAGACTTGTTAAGGGAGCCCCAAGTTGGAAAAACCCTTTAACAAACCTTCTATAATAACTACACAGCCCATAGAAGCCAAGTAATTTTGTGAAGGTCTTTGGTGGGGGCCAATCTAGGATGGCTTGGATCTTCTCTTGGTGCACTTGAACTCCCTTAGCACTAATAATGTGACCCAAGTATAGAATTTCGGTCATATCGAATTCACACTTAGATGCCATGGCATATAATGACTCTACTTCCATGATTCCCAATACTTCATTCCAGTGTTTCAAATGATCTTCACATGTATTGCTATATATGAGTCTGTTGTCAAAGAACACGATCAAAGCCTTTCATAGTTGCTTAGTGAATATGTCATTCATACAAGATTGAAATGTGGCTGGTGCATTGGTCAAGCCAAAAGGCATAACCAAAACCTCATAATGACCAAAATGACAACAAAAGGTGGTCTTATGGATGTCTTGTTCTTGAACTCCTATTTGATGGTATCTCAACCTTAAGTCTATTTTTGAGAAATAGATTGCACCATGCAATTCATCCAATAATTTATTGATTTGGGGGATTGGATACCAATTTTTTATCGTTTTCTTGTTTAATGCTCAGTGATCAATGCACATTCAAAGAGTTCCATCTTTTTTCTTGACTAACACCATGGAAGATGCAAATGAACTAGAGCTAGGTCTTATATGACCCATTTCTAGTCATTCCTTGACGCGCTTCTCAATTTCATCCTTGAACTTTTTGAGATGTCGATATGGTGTGGTGATGACAAGCTTGGCACCTTCTTCTAATTCCATAGTGTGTTCAAATCCTCTATGAGGTGGTCTCCTTGTTGGTATATCCCCAAAAATTAGACTATGCTTATCCAAGATGGGTTGTAAGTCATCATGATGATACTTAGGCTTGATGCTTAATGATTTGGAAAAGACAAGACATTGTGCGGCCGAAGTTATATTACCATGCCTAAATATGCCCTCCATCCTTTTGGCCGATACCACTCGAGGAGCTCCATTGGATAGAACCCTGAATATCACTTTCTTACCATTTTTCTTGAACTTGAATTCCATTGTTTGAAAGTTTTGAGAGTACTTACCAATGGACATCATCCATTGGATACCAAGTATAGCGTTGGTATCATCCAACTCCACAACATAAAAATCGTCGATAACTATGTAGTCCCCAATTGTAATCTTCAATTTTGGTATCCTTAGTTGAACAAGATATTTGGTAGCCATCTGCCACCATCACAATAAACCCTTCATGCTCAATTGTTTGAAGCCTTTTCTTGGCGACTAACATTGAATCAATAAAATTATGAGTAGCTCCGCTATCAATCAACACTGTTATCTTTTGTCCTTGTAATACGCCAAGGACCTTAAATGAATTAAATCTTGGAGTTCCTATCATAGTGGTAATTATACCATCCTTCCTTTCTTTATGTGGAGACGCTTTCACCCTTGGCGGTTCTTCCTCCATTTCCTCTTGCTCACTACTTATTTCAGATTTGTCTTCTTCATCACTATCGGGTACAACTTCAATATAATGAACCTTCCCTTTTCCAAGGCATCTATGCCTCAATTCCTAGGTTTCTTTGCAAGTAAAACAAAGCTTCTTCCTTCTTAACTCTTGCCTAGTTTCTTCATCCATTTTCTTCCTTGGCCATTCCCTTGAGATAGGATATTTTGTTTTGTTCTTTTGGAATTAGGGTCCTATTGTGACCTTTTCACACATCGCCTCATTGCAAATGGGGACCCCCTAATTTTTGCTTTGTTCGGGTCTTTTGGTTTGGTTTTTGGTTTTGTCTCTCTCTCTCTCTTTCTGTCTCTTTCTGCTATCTGCCTTTCCGAGGATGTGCCCGTCCTCGAGCTTAAACTTCAGATTTTGGCTAAATCCGAGAATTAGGGTTTTGAGTCTTCCGGCCAGTTTGAAGTCAAATGGAGTGCATAAATTCAAATCTGAGTTTGGCATTGCAATCAGCTTGCTTCCAGCAGGTTCCTAGCTAAATTCCATTGAAATCTGACAACTTACTATTTTTAGTAAGTGCCTAATTTGGGATGTTTTCTCAGCACCTTTTGAAGTTCTAACTATTACACTACATCCAAGACACGTCAAAGTTCCATAGTTGCAAGACTCGCACAAAACCCGGCGAGTAGTGAAAAACTCGCGAGTTTTTCCAGGCGGCGAGTTTTCCAGGCACTTGTACGCCAGAAAACTCACCCGTACTTTTTGGAAAAACTCGCCGTACTTTTGGCGAGTTTTTCCAGAAAGTACGGCGAGTTTTCCAAAAAAACCCGCGCGACAGTTAGAACGCCCAGGCAGCCGCTAAAAAGCAATTTTAAGTTGTCTTTTTTCATTCACTCTCTTCTCACACTCAGCAAAAAACCTCTCGAAGGAATTGTGCACTCATTTGCAGTGATTTTGCATCCAAAAGACAAGATTTGAAGGGCATTTACATCAAATTTAGAAGGCAAATTGGATTTCCAGGTAGGGTTTCTCATTTTTCTTGTTCTTTCTTTTTTTAAAAAAAATTCTTCATTCTTGTTGGTTTTGTGTTTAAAAATCATTTGATTGTATTGTGAAAATGATTTAAATGCATTTAGATTCATCAAAACAAGATTTAGATTCATCAAAACAAGATTTTTTAATGATTTTTTCTGATTTTTTAACATATTTTGCTGATTTTTTCATTTTTTTTAAATTTTCTTTAAACCCTAGTTATTTTTTTTGTTTTGAATGATTGAATCCTCTTTTTTGTTGAATAACATGCTTACAATCCTAGATTAGCTTAATTTTTTACTAGTTTGAAGTCATTTTCATATTTTTTACATTTTTTCACATTTTTTTGAAACCCTAGTTTTTATTTTTTATTTTTAAATCCAATTTTTTTGTTATGAAAATGTTTAGAATCTAGTGATAGATTTTTAGTAATTTAAACTTAAAGTAATCTCTTTTGATTTAATCTAATTTAGTTTGTTTTTAAATTTTCTATCAAAAACTAACAAGTTGTGCTATGACTTTCACTTTGTGTAGGTTAATAATTAATTGATAATGGCTTTTGAACCCGCTTCTGCCTCAGGCTCTGCCCCATTCGTGCCTGCGGACTTTGTAGGTAAACGTCCTCCAGGAGCTAGAGATCCTGCTTGGAAGTATGCTTATCTAGGACCCGTACCTGGCACAGTATATTGCATTCCATGTAAAAAAGTATATCGTGGGGGCATCAATCGCCTCAAGTACCACCTTGCAGGCATCCCTCAATGTGATGCTAAGGAATGTCCTCATACAACAGAAGAAATAAAAAGACAAATGAATGCCATACTTTCAGCTGCAGAAGAAAAAAAATGAAAAGAGAGATGGCAAGAGCAGCAATGCAAGCAACCATTGCCTCTTCTCAAGGTGTTCCAGTTGAGTCAGATGATGATTATGATGTTACTCAGGAGATTCAGGAGATAGTGGGCTCTCTTCGTGGCCCACGTGTGCGAAGGTCAAGGCAACCCATTGGCACCTCAACCTCCATCCCTTCATCTTCCTCTAGTAGAGCACCAGGGGCAAGGGCAGCTACAGGACCTACACCGACACGGTTGGATAGTTTTTTTGTGCCTAGAAACACAACTGGTGCACAACCTTCCTTAGAGGCGACTGGATGGAATAGGGAGGTGCATGAGCAAGCAGACATTGCTTGTGCAGATTTTTGGTATTTTAACAATATTGCTTTCAATGTGGCGAGTTCTCCTTACTGGCACAATTTGGTCACCGCATTGACAGTTGCAGGAAAAGGCTACAAGGCGCCTTCTCGCACGGACTTGAGTGGGAGGTTAGTTTATGTTATTTAATTTATGTTTTTTAAGTTTAATTTATGATGAATTTAAGCTATTTTTTTGTTTACAAATTAAAATTGTGTACTTAATTTCACTTTGTACTTGTAGGTTGCTTACTAATGCAACTGAAAGGGCAAGGGCAGCAGTAGAGGAGCAAAAAGAAAAATGGCAAAAATATGGCTGCTCTATTCTTTCTGATGGGTGGACGGATGGAAAAAACCGTACCATCATTAATTTTTTGGTTGCATGCAAAGAAGAGGTGGTGTTTTTAAAATCAGTTGATGCCTCCCACATTGTAAAAAGTGCAGAAAATTTGGCTAAGATGTTGGAGGGAGTTTGCATGGAGGTGGGGATTGTAAATGTTGTGCAAATCATAACTGATAATGCAGCAGCATATGTGGCAGTAGGAAGAATTCTCCAAGATAAACACCCCTCAATTTTTTGGACACCATGTGCAGCTCATGTCCTTGACCTTCTTTTGGAGGACATAGGGAAACTAGATTGGGTCACACCAATTGTAGAGGACGCGAGGAGAATCACTAAATATATCTACAATCACCCTTGGGTTCTTCGCTTGATGAGGGAGCACACCCATGGGAAAGAATTGGTGAGGCCAGGTGTCACAAGGTTTGCAACGATCTTCTTAACGTTGCAAAGCATTCTTGGTTCTTTGACGGCTTTAAAACAAATGTTTGTGAGTCAATCATGGGATGACTCAACCTATTCAAAGAAGCCGGATGGAGATAACGTGTCAAGAATTGTGTTTGATGCTGAATTTGCAAAAAAGGCTGCAGAGATTGTGAAGGTAACTTCAATTTCAAAACTTTGAATTTGAATTCAAATTGAATAAATTTTTTGATGTCTTTCATTGTAAATTTGAAACTCTAATCTTTTTGCATTTTTATATTGTAATTTGTAGCTTTCAGAGCCCTTGGTTAGAGTGCTCCGCTTGGTGGATGGGGATAAAATCCCAATGGGATATCTTTATGAGGCCATGGATAGGGCCAAGGAGGCTATAAAAAATTATTATAAAGGGGACAGCCTCAAATTTGATCCCATTTGGGAGATTATTGACAGGAGGTGGAACCATCAACTCCACCAACCCCTCCATGCAGCAGGCTACTTCTTGAACCCTCATTTCTTCCATTCAAGCACCTACTCAGATCCTACTGGAGAGGTTATGGAGGGACTCATGAAGTGCATTCAGAGAATGTCACCTAACCTTGATGCAGGAGACCTTGTTGTTAATGAAATCCAAAGTTATAGAGAAAAAAGGGGTGAACTCTTCTCTTTAGAGCTAGCAAAGAGAGCAATACACAATCAACCACCAGGTATAAATTTTGAAATTTACAAGTTACAAATATTGATAATTTGATAAAATATGTTTTCAAATTTCAACTTTTGAGTTTTGACTTTCCTTTCTAAGTTTCTAAGTTCTCTTCTAACTCTTAATTTGTTTTTTGTAGATGTTTGGTGGTCAAATTGGGGTGGAAATACCCCACATCTCCAGCAATTTTCCCTCCGTGTCTTATCGCAGCCTTGTAGCTCTTCCAATTGTGAGCGCAACTGGAGCTTGTTTGAGGCCATCCACACAAAGAAAAGGAACAAACTAGCTTAGAAACGCCTGAATGACCTTGTGTATGTGTGTAATGTCCCCTGTGCGTGGCTGGGTGCGTCCCGACGGCCACATGTCCCGCGGGCTTGCGTAAGACCCCAGATTCTCCGGTGGTGGCTTCGGTGGTGAAAGATTCCTCCCTAGTTGTCGCCCTTAACACCCTGGGTAGCCGCCCTTACTAACAGGCCGGTCTTTTGGTGTAGTGGTTGGGCCTTAGTGGTATCAGAGCCGAGGTCTCGGGGTCGAGACCCGCGGAGCGTGGTGGGTTGTAATGTCCCCTGTGCGTGGCTGGGTGCGTCCCGACGGCCACATGTCCCGCGGGCTTGCGTAAGACCCCAGATTCTCCGGTGGTGGCTTCGGTGGTGAAAGATTCCTCCCTAGTTGTCGCCCTTAACACCCTGGGTAGCCGCCCTTACTAACAGGCCGGTATTTTGGTGTAGTGGTTGGGCCTTAGCTGTAATGTCCCCGTTTTTAGCACTGCACTTCTCAGTGATTGATGGCCTATCCCCAGGGTGCTGTCGGCTAGTCAGAGGCATAATTAGGGTTTTCGACTGTTTGGTGGGTTCTCTTGAAGATTCAGGGTTTTGTTTGTTGGAGTTTGGGTGTTCGGATTCTGGATTCCTTCTGGGTTTTCAGAGAACTTCGCAATGGTGGTGCATGCATCGCATTCCGAGCAACTTTCCAAATTTACTATTTTTAGTAAATTCTATTTTTGGCAGTGGTCCAGTCAGCACCAGCTCAGTCAACTTTCCTCTTCTGGCAGTTCATTGGGTAATTCTGAATTTTGGCGTAAGGGGTTCATTTTGGAGGAACAAGTATTTTAAAGACAATAATGTTTTATTTTATAAAATAACCCCTTGTCCTAGTATTATGACTTTAAGTTGTTTTAAAGAAGGGGACCTTGAGGGGTATTGTCTCATGAAGGAAATATTTTATATTTCTAAAGTCAAAATATTACTTGGAGAAAAGGACGCCTTTTTATGAAGTGAAGATTTTAAAATAAATTAAAAAGTTAAATTGCCTTGAGAAAAGGGACGCCATCTTTGGAGGGAAAAGGAGTTACTTCAAATTTGAAAATTAGGGTTTCTAGAAGCTTCTGGAAAGTCATCACAAGTTTATAAAAGGAGGTCTTGGTCTTCATTTTCAACATTTGATATCTTGAGTATTGTTATGCTGCCGAAATGGTTGCTGGATTGCTTTGAGGAATGAATGCCTCCTAGCTTGGGCTCGACTTCGTGCTTGAGAGATAGCACCTAGTAGAGAGGTTTGCTTGTTTTGAGTGTCATTTTGTAGTGAGGTTCGCATTGTAGCTTGACATTTTGCTTTGTAGTTCAGTTTATTGCATTTTATGTCATTTTCTGGAGTTGCTGATAACAGGGCTGAATCTGTAGTTTCACTCATAAATCAAAAAATACAAAAAGAGTTGTTCTGGGTATTGTCTCATTGGTTTTCTCTGTTGGAAGAGACCCTTCATGAATATTTGCAGATTTTAATATGAAGTTTCTGATTTTATAAAGCAAATTCGTCATTCCTTGAAAGCCCTACATTCTGGAGTGCTTTGGAATCCGTGCCATTAATTAATAGCCACTTTTAGCTGCCCTTTCTCATTACTAAACTAGGCGCCATCATTTTGAGGGTCTATTGCATCAGATTTGAAGTCATTTGGGTCAGTTTTGAGTGAGTTGTGAGCATTTTAGTGGATTCTAGGGTTGCTGGTTATGCATTTCAAGTTGCTGTTCTGTCATATCAGATTTTGGAAAGTGCATTTTTGGTGAAGGTTTGGTGTTAGGAAGTCTTACTAAGCTTGGTGGAGGTCACATTTTCTATTGCAGCAATTGAAGAGCTTCTAATCCTTGTTCTTGCAGGCATTCTCTATATTATTGTAAGCTGAACAGTAGTACTGTCAGCATTTCTCTCAACCTTGCTTATCATGTTTGTAATTGCCCACTGAATAAGTGGAAGAGGCTGGCTTGCCGCCTATTTACTTTGATTTGCATTGTAATATCGTACATCTCCGCCCTATGGTAGCTCCATTCCCACTCCGGGTTTGAAAGCACATTCTGGGTGTTGAGTTTATTTGAAGTTGCATTTGTATTTCTTTCAATCTCCACCATATGGTCGCCTCATTCCATTCTGGTTTGGGTAGCACATACTTGGTGTTGAGTTACTTTCAGTTGCAGTTCTAATTTTTTGTACTGACAATCCTCTTGCCATATGACAGCCTCTCTCATATTGAGATTGAGTGCGCATTCTTGGCAAAGAGTTATATTGTAACTGCTGGTTTGATTTATCTAACCCTAACGGGTGTGTTGCATTGCTGATTGTAATTCAAAAATCGAAAAAATTTGGTCCGGTATTTTACAGTGGTATCAGAGCCAAGATCCTGCCATCCTGTGCCCATCAGAGTTCACTTGACAGAGAAAACAGATTCTACATCAGAGGTCAGAGCTGAGTTCAGTATTAGTTTTCAGAAGTTTCAAAGATGTTGCATTTTCTAAGGCCTATGGGTCGTGAGAAGTCAGATTCAACTATGGCATCGGAGGAAGGAAAGGTTAGTGATGTCGTAAGGGACTTCATTGAATATGCCAGACAGTTTAAAAGACAATGTGAAGATGAGGCTGTCAAACTCCGTGAGCAATATCAAACCATGCCAGATGATTATAGGTACAATGTTTCATTTGATTCCCATTTGAAGTGTGTGGCGTCAGTGGAGCCCAAAAAGTGGAAGATGGTGGACCACATTAGGAAAAGGATAAAAAGGGAAGCAGAACAAGCTATGTTCGAAGAATCAAAGAAGGAAGGAGATGAAGTGCCTATTTGTGGATTGCAGCCGACAAATATGCAAGTTGAAGAGAAAAATCAGTCATCTAGCATTGAAGATGGCACAAACAAGGTGCACATATCACATCAAAATGATCGTGAGCTCGAAGGAGAAAACGTGACAGTTGAAGAGTGTGTGGAAGAGCCTCATAATACGCCCCTTGACTTGCATGTGATAGCAAGTGAAGAAGAGCAAGTTGAAGGAAATACTATTGGTGTCTTTGAATCAGCTTATGACCGTTACCAAAGTGGTGATGTTGGTAATGATTTCGATGTGTTTGTACCTCCTCTTGTTGAAGATTTAGTGAGGGATAGATTGGCTCTTGTTGCTGTCTCAACTTCCCGAGAAGTTCCACATAAGGAAATCAGCAACATAATCTCTCATGAGGGTTCCATAGAAGATAATGAAGATGAAGTTTTTCAAACACCAAACATTGAAGATTCTTCACTTCATTTCGGGGGTGACATTGTTGGTCATGGGATTGATCAGCAAACTGAGCCATTGGAGAAAAACTTTTTTGATGATTTCAGCTTAAGTGAATTAGGACTTGACTTATTCAAAGAGTCATCACTACAAGGGGAGCATGATAAGTTTTTTCCAGTTGATCATCTTAATCAGCTCACTAGCATTTGGGATCCGGGTGTGATGGCATCAAGTTATGTTAAAGAACCTGTGTGGGATAAGTTTCCCTTTGATCCTGATGAAGAACAAGAACCAGGTTGCACAGTAGACTATGAGGTGGCCCTTGGAGGAGAAGTTGTCTTTGAAGAAGAAGATTGTTCCACAAAATTCCATAATGATCTCTTTGGAGTGGTTGCAGCCACTAAAGAGGAATTTGTGGTTACAGAAACTTTCCGAACAGCGGACAAACATGATTCCTTGAGCAGGTTGGATACTGGTCTAATGTTTGATCAAGGAGGCCGTGATGAAGAAGAAGAGCTAGAAGTCCATATGGCTCTTGAAGATGGAGAGTTTGAAAGTGTTATTAAACACAAATCAGATTTATCAATACACGAAGCTGGTTGCAAGCAATGGGTTGAAGAATTTGTGGAGTATGATGCTTTTTATGATGATGAGCATTCTCTGCTAGTTGGTGGTGAAGTACAAGAATGTTGGAGTAGCAAAGAGGGCAGCAAAGGCAAGGAACGAAGTTCTGATTTTCAGTTGCAGCCTATCAGCAGTTCACCGTCTTTGCATGTTCATGAGTGGGAAGATCAATGCAAGGTATCTTTTGGAAGAGAAGTACAAACGCTATCCCTATTTGATCGCACACACAATTTGGTTGATGATCTCTATTGGAAGGCTCAGTCTGAAGAGAGACGAAGTGGAGTTAAGGATGAAGTTGCTCTTCCTAACTTGCGACTTATCAGAGGCTCTTTGGAGTCATTGAAATCAGCATACATACACTTGATTGAAGATCAAGATCATGCCGTTGAATCTGCAAAGAAGGCCTTCATTGTTTTCGAAGAAAGGGAGAGTATGGTTGATGAGCTCACTTTGGAGCTTAAATCAACAAAGGACAAGTTGAAAGAAACTCAGTTGGCTCTAAGAAAGGTTGAAGATCAGTTTGCAGATTTCAAACTTTTCAAGGAGCAAGAGGATGCACGAAGAGCTGGAGAAATCAAGCAAGTAATTGATGAGATTGATAGTCTTCAAGAGGAGTTTGATCTTGAAGGTTTCACAAGAAAATCAAAGGTTGCATGTGCAGATTTGGAGCAGCAAGATGAAAGGAATGACTTTCAAGTTTATGACAATCCTCTTTTTCAAGAAGGTGATGAGAAAAGTTATGATAATCCTCTCTATGAAGTAGAGGATGAAATGGAGAATGAAACTGAGTTTGGTTTCCAGTGCTTGGATGCCTCGATATCACTCCATGAGGAAGTGCCACGTCTGTTGATTAGTAATGAACGCATAAGTGGGTTTGAGGATGACGTCTATACATGGGAAGTGTTGATTCGAGGAGATTTCAACATCTTCGACACCAAGGTGTTAACAAGGCAAGATTTGGCAGCAGCTGGTAACTTCAGTACAGCAGCAAGAAGCGAAGATTTTAGTCTTGTTACTCATGAAGAAGGGAATGAAGATGGACCAGAACTTGGTGTTTGCATGCTTGTCAATCCATCCCTTTGGTTGAACAATACTTTGGCACATATTGGTCTATTTTTGGATTTGGATTTGAGGTCATTTAATAGTTCATGCTCCAATGTTGTTGAAGCTTTCATGGATAGGCTTCAAAGGTTCACTAGCGGAGGCATCAATCTCTTCAGTATGCACTTGATCCTTATTAGCATTTGGGAAGGTGTTGAGTTTTCTTTTCAGTATGTTGGAAATCACTTTCAATTGGGTATCCATGCTTGGGATTCTCAATATGGGTTGATAGAGCTTATTACTTGTGGAAAGAAGGACTTTTGGAAGGATAAGGATCAAAATTTCAGTATTAATGATGTTACTTTCTTTACCAGCCCCTTGTTGGTTTCGTTTGTTCATCGACAAATGGATTGGAGAGAAGTTTTGAGTATGGATTGGAAAGAGGAACAATTGGTTGCTCTTGGCGTTGATCCTTGGCTAAGACAAGAGCAGATTTTGAGATTCGAGCTTGCTGGTTGGAGGCAGACCAGCCCTGTTACTTGTGGAGTTACTCTCGTTTGGGAGAGTTTTCCCATCACCACTTGCCAACGAGGTGGTATTTTTCAGTTGGAGATTGCTCTAGTTTGTTTTCCGGCCATTTTTGAGGTGTTACCTTGCAACTCTATGCTCATATCATACACTCACACTTGGGAATTTCTTTGGTGCTGCTGTTTTTTCTTGTGTGAGGTACTAAAATCAGATTGCACTTCGCTGACTTCGGCCTTGAACAGCAGAGATTATTTGTTCCTTCGCACCTATTCTATTGTTGGAGTTCATCCTATGGAGGTTTGTGAAGCAAATTTTGATAGTTTCTTTACTATATTGGTTTTGGACAACGAACTTCCACATGTTTTGGCTTTCCCTTCTGAGACTCTTGGAGTTGGAACAGTAAGAGTGAGTAGAAGTCTTCATGGTGGTGTCGGTATAATTCAGTTGATGCATAGTAGCTCCAGGAGAAGACATGAGGCTGAATTTGTTGAGCTCTTGCAAAGGATTGCTTTCCTCTTTGCAAGAAGATTTGAAGATATCATTTTTTCCATCAGGGCTTTGTTTGTTACAATGTGGAGGTATGTTGAGGAGTTTGATTTTGAGTTGAGCAGCCTATCCATTGTGGTTGACAGTGGTATGGTTGATACTGTTGACTTTGGGCCTCTTGGACATGAGACGTCGCATGAAGCTGGTCTCAGTCCTTTAAGATTTTTCAGTTTGAGTGTCATGGACAGTAATACTTTGGAGTTACAAGGGAGGTTAGTGCAGCATTGGCATGATGATTTTACTGATGTGATCAGAGTAGTGCAGCAGTGGCATAGTGGGTCCTTCCTGAGATGGATTTGGGAACCTGGGATCATACTTGTTTTGGTATGGATCAATCTTAATTTTTCGGGAGTTATGATGTTATTGCTTGAGGACAAGCAATTTTGGGAAGGGCGGACTGTAATGTCCCCGTTTTTAGCACTGCACTTCTCAGTGATTGATGGCCTATCCCCAGGGTGCTGTCGGCTAGTCAGAGGCATAATTAGGGTTTTCGACTGTTTGGCGGGTTCTCTTGAAGATTCAGGGTTTTGTTTGTTGGAGTTTGGGTGTTCGGATTCTGGATTCCTTCTGGGTTTTCAGAGAGCTTCGCAATGGTGGCGCATGCATCGCATTCCGAGCAACTTTCCGAATTTACTATTTTTAGTAAATTCTATTTTTGGCAGTGGTCCAGTCAGCACCAGCTCAGTCAACTTTCCTCTTCTGGCAGTTCATTGGGTAATTCTGAATTTTGGCGTAAGGGGTTCATTTTGGAGGAATAAGTATTTTAAAGACAATAATGTTTTATTTTATAAAATAACCCCTTGTCCTAGTATTATGACTTTAAGTTGTTTTAAAGAAGGGGACCTTGAGGGGTATTGTCTCATGAAGGAAATATTTTATATTTCTAAAGTCAAAATATTACTTGGAGAAAAGGACGCCTTTTTATGAAGTGAAGATTTTAAAATAAATTAAAAAGTTAAATTGCCTTGAGAAAAGGGATGCCATCTTTGGAGGGAAAAGGAGTTACTTCAAATTTGAAAATTAGGTTTTCTAGAAGCTTCTGGAAAGTCATCACAAGTTTATAAAAGGAGGTCTTGGTCTTCATTTTCAACATCTGATATCTTGAGTATTGTTATGCTGCCGAAATGGTTGCTGGATTGCTTTGAGGAATGAATGCCTCCTAGCTTGGGCTCGACTTCGTGCTTGAGAGATAGCACCTAGTAGAGAGGTTTGCTTGTTTTGAGTGTCATTTTGTAGTGAGGTTCGCATTGTAGCTTGACATTTTGCTTTGTAGTTCAGTTTATTGCATTTTATGTCATTTTCTGGAGTTGCTGATAACAGGGCTGAATCTGTAGTTTCACTCATAAATCAAAAAATACAAAAAGAGTTGTTCTGGGTATTGTCTCATTGGTTTTCTCTGTTGGAAGAGACCCTTCATGAATATTTGCAGATTTTAATATGAAGTTTCTGATTTTATAAAGCAAATTCGTCATTCCTTGAAAGCCCTACATTCTGGAGTGCTTTGGAATCCGTGCCATTAATTAATAGCCACTTTTAGCTGCCCTTTCTCATTACTAAACTAGGCGCCATCATTTTGAGGGTCTATTGCATCAGATTTGAAGTCATTTGGGTCAGTTTTGAGTGAGTTGTGAGCATTTTAGTGGATTCTAGGGTTGCTGGTTATGCATTTCAAGTTGCTGTTCTGTCATATCAGATTTTGGAAAGTGCATTTTTGGTGAAGGTTTGGTGTTAGGAAGTCTTACTAAGCTTGGTGGAGGTCACATTTTCTATTGCAGCAATTGAAGAGCTTCTAATCCTTGTTCTTGCAGGCATTCTCTATATTATTGTAAGCTGAACAGTAGTACTGTCAGCATTTCTCTCAACCTTGCTTATCATGTTTGTAATTGCCCACTGAATAAGTGGAAGAGGCTGGCTTGCCGCCTATTTACTTTGATTTGCATTGTAATATCGTACATCTCCGCCCTATGGTAGCTCCATTCCCACTCCGGGTTTGAAAGCACATTCTGGGTGTTGAGTTTATTTGAAGTTGCATTTGTATTTCTTTCAATCTCCACCATATGGTCGCCTCATTCCATTATGGTTTGGGTAGCACATACTTGGTGTTGAGTTACTTTCAGTTGCAGTTCTGATTTTTTGTACTGACGATCCTCTTGCCATATGACAGCCTCTCTCATGTTGAGATTGAGTGCGCATTCTTGGCAAAGAGTTATATTGTAACTGCTGGTTTGATTTATCTAACCCTAACGGGTGTGTTGCATTGCTGATTGTAATTCAAAAATCGAAAAAATTTGGTCCGGTATTTTACAATGTGCAATATAATCTTTGGCTGTGCAAAAAACAAGTTAAGGAGATATCAGATGATCCAATTGATTTGGATGAGATAGATCCATACAATGATTGGATAGGGCAAGATGAGCAAACTCCATTGTTTTCTGACAATGAGATTTATGACTTTGAGCGACAAGCAATGGAGGACGAGGGTGGATTTGCATTCTCATTGGATGACATTGAGGATGATCCTGAGGAAGAGTCATTGGCAGTGCCAGAGCCACCAGTAGTAGCCTCTGCATCCAGGATGGAGGTTGAGGAGCCACAGCAGATGCCTACAACTACAGCCTCTCCTGTAGTGAGAACACTGAGAAGTACTAGACATGGGAAGAGGAAGATGTGAATTTGTAAAAGCTGAAATATATTAATGTTGTATTTACTTTCAATTTTACAAAAACAATTTGCTATTTTCATTTTGTTTCAAACTATCAGTATACTATCAGCGTATTGAGCATTCCACATGGGGATGCGATTTTGTATCTAATTTTCTTTCAAATCAATCAAATATAACTAGACTCAGCTTGTTTCTTCTATGTACTCATTTTATTGACTCATTGGATGCATCTTATCATTGAATTTTGCAAAAAAATTGTGATTTTAATGAAGTTTAAGCAATTTTTTAAGTTGTCGAATTTTTTGCTGAGTTTTTTCCGAACTTTTGCTGAGTTTTTTCCGTACCGTATTTTCCGGGCTTGGCGAGTTTTTGCATTTGGCGAGTTTTGCAACTATGCGTCAAACTACTTGTCTGCAAAATTTGAGCCAAAATTGACAACTTACTATTTTTAGCAAGTACCGCCTTCAGGGGCAGATTTTAGGGTTTGCATGCGAAGTTTTTCAGTGCATGTTTGAAGAATATTTTTGGGTTTTCTGAGACCTACGCGATGATATAACATGCAAGATGAGATGATAACTTTTAGCACTCAGCCTTCAGAGGCTATTTTTAGGGTTTGCATGTTGGAATTTTCTACACATGTCTGGACATTCTTTGTGGGTTTTTCGAAAGCTTCGCAGTGGTATAACATGCAAACCAAGATCAAGACCTTTTTTTAGGAGCCATCTTCAAAGGCTATTTTTAGGGTTTGCCTGCAGGACTTTTCAGTGCATGTCAGGTTATTCCTTATGGGTTTTTCAAGAGCTACGCTTTGATGTGACGTGCAAATAGAGTTGGTCACTTTTTCGGGGACTTACTATTTTTAGCAGATCCACTCTGGCACCCCCCCAACACTTCAGTATCACAAACTGACCAACATGCAACAGAAACGGGGTCAAACAAAGATCGTTTAAGCAACATGCAAGTCAAATTAGGGTTTCCAGCTTCGAGACCCAAAATGAGGGGTCAAACGCCAGAATTTTCGAAAACCGGTGTATCCCACTACGATCAGTATCTTTCAAGCTATCCACTGGTGAAATTTGAAGGCAATTTGAGCACTTACTATTTATAATAAGGCACTCTAGAAATAGGCTATAAATAGTAAGTCAGTAGCAGGCGCCAGTGTGAACAGGAAAGTCATCCCATGAGGATCACACTAGTCAAGTTTCAAGTTGAACGGAGTTGCAGAAGTCCTGAAAACAAGTAGTTACTATAAAAAGTAAATCACCTCCAGAAACATGCTATAAATAGCAAGTCAACACGAGATGGCAGTATGAACAAATCAACTAGGTCATGAGGATCCTATCGCACGAATTCCAAATCAATCAAAGCTTTAGAAGAGTGAAAACCATAAACTTACTAAATATAGTAAATAAGAGCGAGCAAGCCACAAAAATGTCTAAGTCTGAACAAATTCCTCCACCCTCTGTGAAATGCACCCAAGAAGAGACTGGCAGGAGGATGAAAAAGTTTCAAATGTTGAAATTCCTGCTCCCTACCCCAAATGCGCCCTCAAGGAGGAGAACCCATGAAAAAATTGTTTAAGGCATGAGTTATTCCTGCTTGACCCCTCAAATGCACCCTCAAGGAGAGATGGTGATGGAGAAAATTCTAAGGCATGAAAGTTCCTCCTTGACCCTCAAAATGCACCCATCTCAAGAGGCATCAAGATAAAATTTTCTAAGTCATTGATAATTCCTGCTTGACCCCCTAAATGTGCCCAAGGAGAGAGAGAGGGTGAGAAAATTTTCTAAGGCAAAGTGTGAAATCCTCCTCAACATGCTAAATGCGCCCATGTTAAAGGTGAAGTCAAGACAAGTTCTAAGGCGTTGGAAGTTAAATCCTCCTAGACATGCAATATGCGCCCAAGTTCAAGATGGCTCTAGGAAGTATGTTGAATATTGTTAAAATTCCCCCTTAGCATGCCAAATGCGCCCATCTCCAACATAAGTGAAGGAAAAAGTCTTCAAGGCGTTGCTAGTTCTTGCTTGACCCATGACATGCACCCTCAAGGAGAGAGATGGTGATAAAATTTTCTAAGGCGTTGGGATATTCCTCCCAGACATGCTAAATGCGCCCAAGGTTATTAAAGGTGGTGGCTTTTAAAATATATGTTAAGTGTTAGGAATTCTTCCTCACACCCTCAAATGCGACATGACTGGAGATGAATGGGAGGAAACTATCTAAGGCAAAATTGAAAATCCTTCTAGACCCCCTATATGTGCCCATGCTGGTGATGTTATTTGAAATTTTTCTAAGGCATAAAATTCCACATCTAGAGAAATACACCTAAGCTTGAGAGAAGTTGGTAAAATTTTCTGAGGCATGGATAAATTGGCAAGGATGAGTCAGAATACTCCAGATTCATGAGGCTGATGAAGATTGTCAAGGAAAAGAAGAAAATGCGCCCAGAGATGAAGAATGAAGATTAACTTTGATGGCAAAATATTTTTCTAAGGTTAAAATTCAAAAATTAAATGAACCCCTTCGTTCGTAGACCCATGAATTTGATGCTTTCTGAAGGGAATTTTCTTCTGGGTACCGGATATCTTCGACAAGGAGATGATTTTAAAACTTTTCACGCTTTGCCTGAGACTTTAAGATGGAGATTTTACTTAGGCACCTGCTTGATGAAATTTTCCAAAGGAAATAAAAAATTTCTAAGGCAGAGGAATAAAATATGAAAATGCCTAAGTCTGTTATCACCAGAAGGATAAATTATGTTGAAAAATGTTGATGAGGTGAAACATGCTCACAAGCAGGAAATGAAATTTGTTGTAGGCACGAAAAATTTGCAGATGAAGTGAAACTCAAGCATCAAGTTTCCAAATGCACCCTCAAGGTGGAGAAATTTCTAAGGCACAAACTCCAAACATAGGTCCCTAAATGCACAGGTGTTGAAAGGCTATGAAGAAGGCAAAGTTTGCTAGGGAAAAGTGATGAACCCTATCAGATCCGGAAATCACTCAGACCTTGGAAGTCAAAGCATGAAAATTAGGTAAGTGAGGTGAATTTATATTATGAAGTGTTATGATGCTCTTCTCTTGCATGTTTTGCAGGGTGAACACCAAGGCCAAGGCATGATAACTTGGGGAGATGGAGCGAGTACTTGGAAGAAATGGCTAAGTGTTGACCCAGTATGCACTCGGCTTAGGAAGGCAAGTGGCAAGGGAGAACGGGTCAAGTCCAAGATTGGAAAATCCTTCAAGATGAGGATGAAGAAATGATGAAGACCTAGGCGTTAAAGAGTCATCTTCAAGCACTAAAACGCCCTCAAGGCTAAGGATGAGGAGTGAATGAAAGGCTTCAATGTTAAAGAATGACAACAGAATGGGCCAAAGAGCGAAGTAGAGAAATTCTCCTTAAGTGTAAAGTCCTTCAATGACCCAAAAGGATGTTCTCCAGTGTGCTTCGTATAGCTCAAGTTGCAGGGCAGGAAGGAGGAAAATCACCATCAAACAAGTTAAAAAGTTATAGCCTTGGAGTCAGATCGAGAACGTGCCTGCCATACCCTTTCAAGAAGTTGAAGCCACAATGATCAGACTCATCCAGTTTGCAGTCAGGAAGAAT
Organism: Sequoia sempervirens; assembly: GCA_007258455.2. Lineage (NCBI taxonomy): Eukaryota > Viridiplantae > Streptophyta > Pinopsida > Cupressales > Cupressaceae > Sequoia > Sequoia sempervirens. The sequence goes on from VDFB02059003.1 coordinate 36,887, forward strand.
AGTGTGAACACGTTTACAAACAGGAATCTTCTAAAAGATGGTGGACATTAATTGCTCATTTATCACTCCACTCTTCTTGGTGGTGGTTTTTAGGGTTATGGCTGAGGTGGCACAATCTGGGCCATCCAGCCGATTGTAATCTTAGCCGTCTATTGGACTAGGCCAGCTATAAAAGGGGCATCCCCCCTCATTTGTACCTCATTAGATTAGCTCAGAGATAGGAAGATAGAGGGACAACTTAGAGATAGCTTAGTATAGATTGATAGTGTAGTTTGAAGAAGAAGGAAAGTTTTTCCTTTGAAAACTTTGTAAGAAATGTTGTGAACACTCTCATAATAAAAAAGGTTTTCATTGATGATGATCTCATCTTTTGTTGTGAGTAGCTAGCAAGGTTTCTTCGTCCTTTTGATTCGAGTAGTAGCTTAAAGTAAAGTAAATTTCATTTCATGCAAGTAGTTAGTAATTGTGGAATGTGGTCTTCAATTTGAGCAAACTTCATCTATCCATACCACTAGTGGGCTTGCTGATGGTGAGTTCGCCTTGCATGGTCAACTGGAAACTTGTGGACTTAACTTCGATTACGATCTTCGTGTTGGTATGCGTCATCGTGACAGTGTCTTCATTGTTGAATTGTAATCTGAATATCTTTAGTTACTCCCCTTGACGATTGCACCGGTTTTGTGGAAGCTGTCTAAAGTGAGGCAAAGCGGAATCTGGTTAAGGCTTGTGAAAATTGATCTCCACGTCCCACGCATAGATTAGTCCATAGCATCTTCTATCCCTGCACCCATTTTAATTCAGTACTTTTTGGTTAGTTCAAGAAACAAGAGATTTATAGACAAACCTTTCGAGCATTCAAATCCCTTTCTCCGCTGTTGAACAATTTCGTAAGTCCCCTTGAAATACCAACAAATAACATCGAGCCAATTGAGACTATCCACTACATGAAGGAACCTTGGAGATGAATGCATGATCTTTCTAGCAATCTTAGCATGCAGAAGATTTTGTTCAAGAGAGGATAGAGTTACCGTTGGTAACTTTATTCTGTGTTGGTGTGATCACAAAAATCACATCAACAGGTCCTTTAGATGGCATCTTATTCTTTGTTGCGCTAGAGTCCATATCCCTAACCTTCTTATTTGCTTATTGAAGTGTACTAGGATTGAGAGCTTTGACCCAACCTCTTAAAGGGTCCATTAGGCCATCCATAAATGTAAAATCCCTTGCGAAATCTGACCTTTATTTTCTGATTTTTTCCTTTGAGAATTTTGTCAAACACTTGTCTTGCAAACTGATCTTGGCTGGGAAATATTTTCTGTTTTTTTTTGCTCTTCGATGTGACAATGAAATGCATACAAAGACTTAACTAAACAATTACAAAAGACTTCCAATGCAACTAGAATGTAATGCAGGTATTTTTGTGATTTTCAATGCAAATAGATGACTGAAATTGAATGCAAATGTCCAGTTACAGCAATAGGCATTCGATAAACAATGTCTTGCATTTTCCAAACTCCTTATATTGCATTTTTTAGATTGACTACAATGACTGAAAATGCATATAATTATTAGCTACAGCAATATATTTTATGTCAAACATATGGCATGCAATCCAACTCCAAATGATATCACTATTGAATGGAATCCAATGGATTACAAACTCTATCAATGAAACTCTAAACTGATCGCTATTACTGGGAGATGATTTATAATGCAGATTGTAAATTACAAAATGACAACGATACAAGAGCTACAGCCATAGACTTGATTACTATGTAAATGCAAGTTTACAATATGTTGTATGGTCAGCAATTATATTCTTTGAGACAACGACTTATTCAAAATGAGAAAGCAATTTCAATGCAATATTCTTAAATAACATATGGAACCTAGTTCGATGCTGACTGGAGCAACTGGAAGTGACCACAAGTCCAATCGAAATTCCTCAAACTCGTGCCAACTTATTATCAATCAATTGTGCCAAAGATGCCAATAAAGAACTCTCAAAATCGAGCTATATATAGTGCAGATTGAGCGCCCAGATTCGCTAGATAAATTCTCCGGATTTGATTTCAAGAAGCCATGAGTTAAATAATTCAATATGCCTAAAATATTGGTGTTGATGCCCTGAACAGTTCTAGAACTACAGTGCCTTTATTGCTCGAAGAATCATGACTTTCCTTGCCACAAAGTCGTCCTCAAAAGATTGTTGTGACGTTTTTCACACATCGCCCCATTGCGAATGGGGACCCCCCTAATTTTGGCTTTTCTTTTCGGTCGTTTTTGTTGTCTCTCTTCTCTACTGTCTGTCTCTCCGGGGATGTGCCCGTCTGTGAGCTTAAATGTAAGATTTTGGCTAAGTCTAGAAATTAGGGTTTTGAATTTTCCGGCCAACCTGAGGTCAAATGAGGTGAATAAATTGCAAATTGAGCCTAACATTGATGTCAGCACATTTTTGGCAGGTTCCCACAAAAATTTCATTGAATTCTGGCAACTTACTATTTTTAGTAAGTGTGCAATTACGGGTGATTCGTCGGCATTCTTGAAACTCTGACAGTTACACGACATTCAGGGCACATCAGGCTACCCACAGGTTAAATTTGAGCAAAAAAACGGACAACTTGCTATTTTTAGCAGTTCTGCCTTCGGAGGCAATTTTCAGGGCTTAAACGCAGAGTTTTCCAACGCATGTCCGGAGATTCCTTGTGGGTTTTTCGAGACCTTCGCAGTGATGTGACATGCAAAGTATGATGATGACTTTCAGCATTCGGCCTTCGGAGGCCAATATTAGGGTTTGCATGCAGACGTTTTCAGCGCATGTTGGCATTTTCTTTCTGGGTTTTCCAAGAGCTTCGCGACAGTATAACATGCAAATGGAACTGACCACTTTTCGGAAACTTACTATTTTTAGCCAGTGCGTGCATGTTGAAGATTTTTCTGGGTTTTTCTGGGTTTTCCAAGATTTTTCGGGCAGTGTGACATGCAAGATCATCCGACAGCTGGTTGATCACTTTTCAGGCCGCTTTCTATTTTTAGCAGGTATTACTTGGGCAGCAGCTCGACGCTTGAGAACTGCAAGCTGATCATCATGCAACTGAAATGACGTCAAACGGAGCTCATTTGAGCTACATGCATAAAATTAGGGTTTCGAGCTTCAGCGCTAAAAATGAGGAGTCAAAGATCAAAATGGTCAAAACTGAGGTATCCATCATAATCAGCATCCTTTAGAGAGTCTGTTGGCAAAATTTGAAGGCAATCGGAGAACTTGCTATTTTTAGTAAGGTGTTCCAGATGCAGGCTATAAATAGAAAGTTGATCTCGGCATCGGCATACACAGGCAAGTTCACCACCGAGGGGCACACTGTCCAAATTTCAAAGCAAACGGAGCTAAAGGGATCTCAGAAACAGGCATTTACTATAAATGGTAAGTCACCTCAGCAGCAACTATAATTGGCAGGTTGGCACCAGATCTCCGCGAGCACAGGGCAAGCATGTGATAAGTAATTCATGGCGCGAATTTCAAATCAAATGGAATTGTAGAGGATGAAAAATCAGACGCTTACTATTTTTAGCAGGTTGGCACAGAGGAATTAGGGTTTCCTAAATTCAAGGATAGAGTAGGACAGTCAACCAGAAGCAGCATCCAGCCACGACCTCCACATTTCTGGCATTCAAAAAGATGAAATTTGAAGACATTTTGAGTAATTACTATTTTTAGTAAGTTGCTAAAAATAGCAGGTGCAGGCGGGCATCAGGCCCCGACAACACGATCACATCCCGAAGCTAGAACAAGGCGAAATCAGGCCTTTCAAGGGTCAGAAGTCAATTCAAAGCACGAAATTTGAAGAACTTTCTAAAAATAGCAAATTAGGGTTAGCATGATCAAAACACCCTAAATTTGGCAAAGGGCAAGAAATCCACCAAGTCTGATAATTTTTCGGGTCCAGCATCAAAGCTTGCTTTAAAAGGCCAAAAACGGATCAAAATTCCTGAAGTGTTTGAGGACCCCTCCATTTGCGCCCTCAGGCTGGCAGGAGTCTTGAAATTTCCTAAGTCACACAAATTGGAAGTTCATGGTATAATTTGCGCCTTAGCTTACAATGAGGAAGTTTGAAAAGTTTTCAAGGCTGGAAAATTCTTCTAAGGCACCAAAACTCAGAGTAAGGGGGGTGAAATGCGCCTTAGTCACTTGGAGTAATAAAATTTGAAAGTTCCCTCTTTAAAATGCGCCTAACCTTGAAAGGGGTGATGAAATTTACTAAGGCACTTAAATTTGAAGTTGATACCCTCAAATGCGCCCCTAGCAGGAGTGAATTCTCTAAGGCATTAAAATGAAAGTACCTACTCCAAAATGCGCCTCACTTCAAAATTGAAAGTTGGCATGGTGATTGGCGCCTAAGCCAAAACTGGATGCTTCTCACATGAAATGCGCCGCTGAGCATCAAAGACTTGGAAGTTTGCCTAAGTGTCGGAAGTGGAAGTTCCACCTACTAAATGCGCCCAGTGGTGAGATTGAAAGTCTGATGGCTAAAATGCGCCCTTGGCAAGAAGTGAGCTTGGAGGAAATTCTAAGCGGTGAAAATTGAACGTTGCACCCCCTTATCTGCGCCCTTGCCTGGGAAGGAGAATATAAAAAGTTTAAGCGTGGGACATTGAAAATTGCTAAGTATCAAAGTGAAACTGCAGGCACTCATATGCGCCCATGAGGAAACACAAAGCTTTGAGGGCTATTTGCGCCCCTGTTTGAAGAAAGAAATTGAAAGCTAAAAGTTCAGTCCCACATGTGCGCCTGGCAGAGTGAAGATTATTGACTCGAAATTTGACTAAGGCACAGGAAATGAAAGTAAGATATGGTAAATGCGCCCAAGTCAGAATTGAAAGCTTAGCACATGAAATGCGCCCAGCTAAGACAGGAGGTTTTGCAAAATATTCTAAGGCGTACAAACTCAGAATTACTCATGGCATATGCGCCCAGATTTAAGGCATGAAAATTGCAAGATGAGGGCTGAAATGCGTCCAGCTTTAAAAGAGAGGCATGTGAAGTTTTTCTAAGTATCAAAATTTTGAAGGAGGTCCCATATGCGCCCTGGAAGTGAGATAAAAAAATAAAAAATTCTAAGTTTGGAGACTCAAAGTACCCCCCCCTCAAAAGCGCCTTAACTCATGTGAGAAGAGGTTGAAATCTTCCAAGGCGTGAAATTCAAAGTAAGGCAGGTTAAATGCGCCTTAAGGAAAGATGGATAATTAAAAAATTCTTCTAAGTGCATAAAATTCGAAGCTCAGACCACCTTCTGCGCCTTAACTTTGGGAGGAGGTTAAAATTTCTAAGGTGTGAGTCTAAAATGCGCCTTAAGCACAAGGAAATATGCCTCGAAGAATTTTCTGAGTATGAAACTTGGAGAAGATCATGTCATTTGCGCCTTAGCTGGGAATGGAAAATGTGAAAATCAACTAAGTCTTGTAAACTCAAACCTCACCATGCTATTTGCGCCTTAAAGGATGGAGGGTGATTTGCGCCTTAAAGGGATGAAGAGATTTAGAAATTTTGCTAAATGATGTGTACGCCTAAGGAAATTCAAGAGTGGGTAAAAATAATAAATGAATAAATTTTATTTTATTTTTAAAGGCGTGGTGAAGTTGAATGCTCTTCTTCAGGTGCAATATGCGCCAAAGGGTGGTGAGGTAAAATATTAAGGTGGTAAATAAAAAAAAAAAAATTCTAAAGCAAGTTGAATGTTCCTCACCAATGCGCCCAAGTGCATGAAGTGTGAAATGAAATTACTAAAGGCGTTGGAAGAATAATGAAGAATAAAGTGTGCTAGGCGTTGATAATGTTCTCCGTGATATATGAAGTGCGCCTAGAATTTAAGATGGAGAATATTGCCAGGTGATGAATAAGAATATTTCAAGGCGTTGGAAAATTTTGAAGTTTAAAAAAAAATACCCCCTATCAAATGTGCCTAGGCTTGAGTAATGAAGTGGTAAAATTTATTTTCCTAAGTATTGATATTTAAGTATCACCTTAGGAAAAATATGCCTAGCTTGGAGGAGTAATGAAATTCTCTCAGGAATGAGTAAAATTGGCTGTGGGTATGACAGAATGTACCGGCTTCATGAGATGGAAGAAAATTTTCAAGTCAAAGCAAGGAAATGCGCCTGGAATTGAAGAGACGGATTAAATTTTCCGAGGATTATTTTTCTAGGGTTCAAAAGTCAAAAATTAAATGAACCCGTTCGTTGGGTACCCATGGATTCGACGCGTTCTGAAGAAAATCTTCTTCTGGGTATTAAAGATCTTCAACAAGGAATGGATTTTAAAACCTTCTACACTTTGTCGAGGCCTTCAGAGTGAATATTTTTGGCGGGCGCCAGGTTGATGAATTTCCTAAGGGAAATTTGAAAAATTTTCTAAGGCATGAAATGAAATGTGGTTGACACAAAATTGCCTTGGCCGATGAATTTGAGAATGATCGCCTAGATAATTTTTGATCGAATTCCTGATGAAAGATTTTCTTCTCGATTCTGAGTTGGATGAAATATCAGAGTAGAGTATGCCCAGGCAGAATGCAGGATGGGTTGGAAATTTGGTTAAGGCATGAAGAAATTAAACACGATGTTGGCTAAGGAAAAATGATGAGCTCTTGAAGATCAAAGAGTGAAAAACAGGTAAGTAAAGTGAATTTATATTATGATGTGTTCTAATGCCCTTCTCCTTGCTTGTTTTGCAGGATGAGCGTGGAGGCCAAGTAATGAAGCACGATGACTTGAAGTGGTGAAGAACGATGATATCACAACCTTCGGAGGAAGATAAAGTTATAAGTTTCACATGAAGGAAGAGAAAGTTGCAAAAAATTGGCCAAGTGCTAGCTCAAGTGGAAGAAGCCAAAAAACAAAAGTCGAGAAGAAGATCAAGGACAGTGTGAACGCTTCTGCAAAAGGGAATCTTCTAGAAGGAATAATGGACATTATGGCTCATTTATTACCCCACTCTCCTTTGTGGCGGTTTTTAGGGCAAATCATGTTTAGGGCTGAGGTGGCACGATCTGGGCCACCCAGTCAATTGTAACCCTAGCCGTCTTTTGGACTTGGCTAGCTATATAAAGGGGGAGTCCCCCTCATTTGTACCTTGAGTAGGTAGTAGAGCTTAGCATGAGACAGTAGAATTAGAGTAGAAGTTAGAATAGAGAAATAACTTAGAAGTAAATTGATAGTGTAGTTGGAGGAGAAGGAAAGTTTTCCTTTGAAAACTTTTGTAAGAAATTGTCGTGTAAAACTTTCATAATAAAAGATCTTTCATTGATGGTGAAATTCATCTTTGTTGTGGATAGCTAGCGAGGTTTCTTCATCCCTTCTACTTCAAGTAGCGTAGAGTAGCATAAATTTCATTTTCATGCAAGTAGATGTTAACTGTGGAATGTGGTGTTTGATCTAAGCAACTTCGTCTATCCATACCACTAGTGTATTTGCTGATGGTGAATGCGCCTTGTGTGGTCAACTGGAGTATCATGTACTTAACTTCAATCACAGTTTGAACAATGGTATGCATCGTTGTGATGGTATCTTCATGTCAAGTGGTGGTTTGAACATCTTTAGTCATCTCCCTTGAAGATTGCACCGACTCCGTGGAAGTTGTCCAATGCGAGGCAAAGCGAAGTTCGGTTAGAAGTTTGCTGAAGTTGAGCCCATATCTCACGCCTTAGAGTAGATTAGAGTCTTCTTAAACCTGCATCATTTCAATTCAGTACTTTCTGATTAGAATAGGAAACCCGCACTTCATCGACAAATCTTTCGAGCATTTGAATTCCTTTCTCCGCTGTCGAACAATTCCGTAAGTCCCCTTGAAATACCAGCAAATCACATCGAGCCAAACTGAGCCTATTCGCACTAAAAGAACCTTGGAGTTGAACGCACGAACTTTCTTGCAATCTTAGCGTGGGAATACTTTGATCAAGAGAGAATAGGGAAGCCGTTGGCAACTTTATTCTGCGTTGGTGCGGTCACGAAAAACACATCAACAAAGATGAGTTCAAAGTGTCCAAAAATTCTGAAGATGCTCCTCCAAAAATCGTGCTTCTCAATGGCTTCCAATCTGCCAATAAACAAAACTCCCTCAACTGAAGATTATTCCCAAAGATGTAATGATTCTTCTCCAAAGTCGAATTCTTCTAAAGCTGCAAATAAACTCCAAAATTTTGTAACTATTTTTTCCACAAATTGAATTTCTATATTCTCCAAATTTTGGTCAAGGACCATTAAAATTTGGTTTTATCGAACCAGCAGAAATATCTTCCTCAAATGCGACAATAAACTAGCTATTGCAAACCTACAAATCCTTCAATAAATGCAATAATAAATCAGCTATTGCATTCAATAACTTCTTATTCAGTAGGACAATAATACATCGCCTATTGCTCCAATCCAAATTCTACGATGAAGTGCCTGTAGAAACCCTGGATGGGTTCCTCCACAATCTCCAACTAGGGTTGATCTTTCACAACCAAACTTGGTATCCTAGAGTCTTCAAACCATCGGACAAGCAAAGCATTCAAGCTTCTTACCAAACTTGTATAAAGAAAATAATCCAAGACATAAGTATGCCCAAATGCTAAGCCAACAGCTCCTTATAAAAATTTCTCAATGCCTTCCAAGAAGCTTCTCGAAATATTATTATTTTATTCCCTTAAGTGACTTTATGATTTATTATTTTATTTCAAGTCACTTTATTAAATTAATTAAATATAAAGTTATCTTATGATTTTAATTCATTGAAATAACTTTATAAATAATTAATTAAATAATTAGACCCTTATTTCTCCTATTTAGCCTTTGGGAATAAATAAAGGCTAAACGATCCTCAAGGTGGCTACTAAAAAGGGGACACTACAATAAATAAGACAGCCAATCTTCTTTTAGAAATATCAGTGACCAACATCTTTTTGGAAGTCTGCAATATACTCATCAATGGTTCCATATTGCTTTAATTGTGCCAACTCTTTAAAGTGGATTTGAGGATCCTTTTTGTCAAACCTCTATATAAGCTTCTCCATGAGTTCCACGTATGAAGTGATTTGTCCATGGCCCAAGGTAATCATGCCATGGTACCACCATTCATGAGCCACCCCACCTAGATGTAAGGTGGCATCTTTGATTGCTTCACTCTTCGGCATGGGGTTGAGTTGGAAGTACGCACCAAAGTTTTCAACCCATGCTTGTGTCGTGGTCTTTTCTAAACCATCAAAGTATGGCAAGATAAGCTTACCAATTTTCCTCCTCAGATCGTTGTTATAGTCTCTATTACCTTTGTTAGGTAAATGCTTCATCCTTAGGTCCATGTAGTTTTTTAGGAACATATGTGTTTGCTGAAATATGCTAATCAATTTTTTTGCCACAATTTATACACCATAAACAACACTTGGACAATTTCATTAGTGTTAGCGCCAAAACCAACTTTCTATCAAGCAACTCTAACCAAGAATGCGCCCTAAAACCACTTAAGGAAGAGGGGCGGGCATATGGTCAGAGGATCCCTAGGATCTAAACTCAGAATTGAAATTGAATAAAACTAGAAATAGAAGATAAAACTCAACGCCAAGAATGTGCACTCAAGATCACTTTCAAGGCAAGGTGCTAACATATAGCGGAGTACTTATTACAAAATTGAAAGAACTTAGGCGGTGAACCAGCCATGAAAATTTCCACTCAACCACCAATTCAATGAGGGGAAAGAATTACAAAACAAACTAATTCATCCGCTATAGCAGGCATCCACTCGTGAGTGGGAATTCACCACTTTTCAGTGGGTACAAAGAGAGATTAAAAAGTTATTTTTCCAAACTGGCGGTAAACCATCCAGGGGTTACAATGTTTGAATTAAAACATAAAGTAAATGCTGAAATAAAAATGACTGGAATAGTACTACTATTACCAGCATTTACAATGAGCTTATTGCAATGAATTTATAATAGAAAACTGCTCCAAACTTCTGCAAGAATAATACTATACTTCTGATCACAAATGTGAGTTGAAAGACCAAAGAAATATAGCATGAAAAGAGAATAACCGGGTCTGATATTAAGACTAGCAAGCTGAGATAATCAGACCAACAACTTAAACTTCCCCTAAATTATTCATATCATCATCCAAAATGCTTCTATTCCCTCCAAAATGAATGCACATGAAACTAGAAGCATTGACGTCCAAGAATTATAGCATAACATGGAATGAGTCAAGTCTGATATGAAATGCCATCAATTGAAAATACAAACCAGCAAATTGTACATCAATGAAAAACTCATAACTCTTTTAAATTACCTCTGAATGAGCTAAAACGAAGTGCAATGACTCACTAGGAGGTTGGCGCCCAATTTGCAATGATAAAACCTTATCTAAAATCAACCATTAATTTATGCACGAATCCCAATGCTCTCCAAAAAGGTACAGCCTCCTTGCAAGGGCGATTTTGCTTGATAAAATCTGAAACTTGGAATTAAATTCTAATAACCTCCAAATATTGTCGCCTCTATCATAGAAATACAATGACAAATCAACAACATGAAAACTGGAAATATCTCACCAAAACTCCACAATAATGCTCAATATGTACTTCTGGATGAAGCACACTCTTAGTCCACCACCTAGGGAACCATAGTTTCAGGCCCGAAGAGGAGTAAATTTGCTAAGCTATTCCTTAGCCGGATTTTGGATTTCAAACTAACAGCATAACGTTATATTTTTCCAAAGATGAGAAATGAATGAGCAATGCCTCAATAAATAGGCTCTTCAGTTGGAAATTGAATCAACTTGAAACTCCCACAAGAAACTCTTAAGGTTCTCCAAGGGACATCACCTCTCATGTTGCACTTTATTTGAATTAATAAAACATTAATTATCTCCCTTTAGGCGTCCATTTACAATTTGCACAATAAAACATTTAATATAAATATTAAATGCTCAATCCCTTATGACCCCTTTTTAAAAACAGCTTGAAGTTATCACTTCTAGGCGTGGGGTACAACTGAGTAACATAAAATTGACTAAGTATAAACTTAGTCCATTGAGATAACCAAAGCCAAACTGAAACTGAAGGATAGCAAGATGACTTGAGCTGAATTGCTGATGATGCTATTGTCAAATTTAGACTTACTATAAATAGCCAATGCCAAAAATAGTAAGTTCGCTTCAAAACCAACAAAAAACCAAACTGATCAACCGAACTACAAAGGATTGAACTGTTGCTAGACAGATACTACCAAAAGATAGACTTGCTAAAAATAGCAATTGCTATAAATAGTAAGACTGCACAACATCCTCTTAACGCCAACTGAGCAGTATCTGAAAGAGGAAACCCTAATTTTGCACAACTGGGTAGCTTACAGATTCTTGGAAATAGGCTAAATCCAAATGAAGAGTGCATAGCCAAAATGGGGACATTACATTTGCAATCCTCCATCTATCCAATCTTGGCGGAATTGATCTTGTAACTCAAACAATGTAGGTTCATTGCCTCCTTGTTGTTCTATTCTAGATGGGAAAGTAGGTATCATGGGTTGAAATGAGCCAACCAATTTTTTTTTGAATTTTTCAATGAACAACTCAACACAATAATTAATTTAATAATTTATTCCCTTATTTCTCCTATTTTTGCCTCGGGAATAAATAAAGGCTAAAATAATCGACCTTTTTGGTGGTGATTAGAAAGGGGGCATTACACAATCTCAAATTTGTTTTTGATAGAAATTGTGAACTGAACCCTCGAACCCAAACCCAAACCAATAACTTAGATAAGGAACAATGTACAAGTACGATAATAGCAATCCTGTTGATGTGTTTTTTGTGACCACACCAATCAGCAGAACAAAGTTGTTCGAAGGCTACTCCATTCTCTCTTGATCAAAGTATTTTGTGCGCTAAGATTGCGAGAAAGTTCGCACGTTCAACTCCAAGGTTCCGAAATGCTTTGGAATACCCTCAGTTGGTTCGTTGTGAATTGTTGTTTTTACGAAGGGACTTACACAATTGTTCAGAACACTTGCAGTTAACAGTAGATGGATGATTGGAAGGGATTTATATAATGCGGATGATTTAGCTGTAAGTACGCTTTCCTAAAACTAACCAAAGATGAACGGAATTGAAATGAGTGTAAGGGTAAGAAGGTTCTAGATTCTATTCTAAGGCGGGACGTGGGATCAATTTCAACAGCTTCAACAAAACTCTGCTCAGCCTCACGCTGGACAGCTTACACAAAGTTGGTGCAATCTTCAAGGGGATAGCAAGAAATTTTCAAGCTACAATCTGACACCAAGATACCGTCAAGAAGACGCATATCAAAATATGAATTGCAACTGAAGTTAGGCTTATAAAATTCTCCAGTAGACCACGCAAGGCAAACTTGCCGTTAGCAAGCCACTAGTGGTATGGAATAAAATGAAGTTGCCTTGATCGATACCACAAATCCACAACTAATATCTACTTGCATGAAATGGAAATGCTATTCTTAAACTACTTTAAGCTACTTTACGCTACTTTACACTACTTGGCATTGAAGGGATGAAGAAACCTTGCTAGCTATCCATAACAAAGACAAATTTCACCATCAATGAAAAGATCTTCTATTATGAAAGATTTACACAACAATCTCTTACAAAAGTTTTCAAAGGAAAACTTTCCTTCTCCTCCAAACTAAGCTATCAAACAAAATGTCTACTCTCTGATGTCTCCTCTAATCTGATCTCTATTCTTATTCTAATGAGGTACAAATGAGGGGGACTCCCCCTTTTATAGATAGCCAAGTCCAATGGACAGCTCGGATTACAATCAAATCAAAGGCTCAGATTGAGCCACCTCAGTCCTAACCCTAAAAACTGCCAAAATGGGGAGTGGTACATTAAATGAATCAAAGATTCCCACTCACTCCCAAAATAGTAAAGGCAATTAATGCCCACAATCAGTCTTCTAGAAGATCATCATCCAGAAATGCATTCCCGTTTTCCTTCTCCCTGGCTGCAAACCCAATAAACCTAGCAAGTACAGCCTCAACCTCCTGAACCGAAATAGGTGGAATGCAATCAAGCTGAAACTCTAACACCATGACTGACTATTCATGCCGTGCACAAGATTTTCTCCAAGCGACTAAGGAATCCTGCGTGCTCTGGATCAAGTTGGAGAAAGTTGAAGTGTTCTCAAAGTCATCTTGTACAAAGGTCTTCACCTCTAAGAAGAAAAGCACCAGCCTACCCCTCAAATTATCAGTAGTCACCTCATCGGGATTCAATCGTCTAGCAAATATTTCCTCCAAAGTATTCTGGACCCCATCAATAATGTTCGCCATAGCCTTTCGAACTCTAGCTGAATCCGCCTATGCTGCATCAAAGAAACCACGTCCTGTGACTACTAAAGAATACCATCTAGAAAAGTTATATCTATCACCCTCCTGAATGACTCCTCCATCAATCAACATCTGCGAAGGAGTATGCCTCAAGGCCTCTAGCCGCTGAATAACTTTGCTCTGATAAATGGAAGCATCACCCCAGGCTTGATCAACCGCCTCCATTCATGCCAAAATACTAGAAGCTTGCTGAAAAGCATGAGCAAGGTCTTCCATGAACTTTTCTATCTCGGCACGAACTCTTGTAACCCATTTATCTGCCTCCTGTACCATCTTCCTCAACTCCAACAAGCCGCTAACTGACTCTCTAGATAACTCGGCTGGAAGCTCTATTGCTGGAATCTCCTGCCCACAAAGACGAGACAATTGTTGTACATATCCTATCAAAGCCTTATGCTCCTTCTTCAATTTCTTATACTTTCCTTCCTTCCTGAATAATCTATCCTTGAGCGCGTGGTAGGAGTTATCACTCTATAATTTGTGCACGTGTGGGACGTCCTAACTCCATAGTTGTGACCACATAGTTTTCTGGTACTGGTTCGTCCCAATCACAATCAACTCGTGGCACTGCTACATGAAGGGTGCGAGAGCCATCCTTATCAGTTGATATCTTTGAAAATTTTCGTGCTCTCTTCTTTTGTGGAGGCGCGTTGATCCTATTTAACAACTCTTCCATTTCTACCACTAGATCAATCTCTTCACTGGGGCTCCTTCTCATCCTATCTCTGAGCCAATCAGGTACTACATATTGTATATCAAATGGTTGTTCTTCTCGTGCCTCTACTTCTCGGACTTGTTCAACTTCAACATCATTCTAGCGAGGCTCATCGGCCTCTAGTGGCTGAGTATCTCCTGAAACTGCATCATCTTCTAAAGCCGTCTCCAACTCATGCTGAAAATGAACATCTGTGGCAGTCTCCTCATCATCCTGCTAATCACCTCTAGTAGGTGCATTCACACTCTGACCAACTGATTCTCTCCGTGGTGGCTGATTTTCTTCTTGTACCACCTGCACCTGATTCAATGCATTTCTTTGATCAGCAAATAAAGAAACCTCCTGTATACTTGGAGAACGTGTCTCCAATGGTGTGGGTGGCTCAACTCTCAGAGGCTCCAGTTGAACAGGCTCCTGCCGCACTGACTCCTTCCTTCGAGATTCTGGACCTCGAGTAATCTGTTTCTTCCTGCTAGTAGTGGGTGTCCTGTGATCTCCCATCAGATTGTAGGTCAAAGGAATTGACCTACTCTTCAATTTGCTCACACGCCTGTCAACCCATGCTCTGGTAAATGTCAAGACCGGAATGCAAAGTGTGTCCAAATCAGCAATCTCTGGCTCTGACCAATCCGGAAGTGGAAGTGGAGTATCTCTCACTGCCTCATAATCTGGATGGAGAATGTTCATGTCCTCATCCACTTGGTCTGGTACTGGAATGACTTCACACTCCCTAATCATGCTTATTGGCTACCTAGAGAACATTCTCTTCCTGACTTCTGCTTCGTCTGATGCACCAGCCCAATAATCCTCAATGTTTGCCTTATGCTTGAACTCCTCTAACAATATCCACCTGATATTGTTATGCAGATCATAGTGTTGTCTGCTGGTGTGATAGGAGAAATGAAAGAATTGAAGCTCACTTTCAGCTGCCTGAAGTGGACACACTTCATCTTTCAATTAACTCTTGAGCTTCCCTCGAGATCCTGTGATGAATACGCTGCTGAAGTGATCTCGTAATATTCATGGTAAAAGCGTCGTTGACACGCTTGTAATGGGTAGTGCTTGTCAGGTGCAGCTGCGGACAAGCTTCGTGGATTTTGAATTGATGAGAGCCACAACCCACTGGTTCCTTGTATGAAATTCCCCTGTATCTCATCATATGAGCCAACATGTAAATAAGATAGGAGCCCATATAAAATGTCTTCATTCTCAAACTCAGGAGCTGCTCGTGCAAGTTATCACTGATCATCGCGGCCCAATCGATGTGCTCCTTTCCATCCAGCACGAGGTTGATGTAATAGAACATCCACGGTTCAAAAATAAATGACTGAGGGAAGCCTCCGACTCTACTCAGCATCATGATCAAGTCACAGTACTCTTGTTTCAAATCATCTGATATAATCTACCTCGGCAGCTTCGTACGAGAGGGCCTAGGCTTGTTCATCCAGCAAGTATTAATCACCTCCGTACATCTCTTGAATGTAGAAGCATACATTTGCTCAACACGCTCTCTTGTTTTGTAAATCATCTTTTTGTGTGCTGGGATTCCAAAAGCTTTGCCGATAGCATCAGGAGTGAGGTTGGTGAACACTTGACCATTTGGGGAGACAATCGACCTGTTGTCAGGCTCATAACAGTTGGCACACTCCATCATCAGCTCCGAGCACTGAATAGCTGGTGGGAAACCAGCAGCTGCATATAATCCACTTCGAACAATATTGTGTGAATTGATTGAAGGTTGGTGACTGCCAATCCCCAGTATTCAATTTCTGAAAGTCTCCAAGTTGAAGGAGCCCAAATTGGTGTCAGCCAGCTTGCCCAACTTCGAGGTAAACTTTGACTCTGGCATAAAAGTCTTGCTCAGCTTCTTGATAACAGCTTGCCTAGATGCACCATTGTTGTTCTTGCCAGTTGTTCTTGCTTCAGCCATCCTACAAAACAATAAACAGCCATCAGCAAATTAACTTAGAAAATAAATAAAACATCATGCAGGGCTGCCAGTCGACTTTTAAAAACTTGAGAAGCTGCAACATTCATATCTCTTTTGCAAACCTCACTTCTCCTTCAACAAATTTCGAACTGTCAATACTTAGAAAATTTCTAAGCAAGCTTCAGCAACTTCACTTCAGCAATTGAACTCTTTTAAATTCGCACTTCAGCAACTTCAAATAACTTAGCAAGTTCGCACTTCACACTCTTAGCAACTTCAGAAAGATTTGGATTTTACAAGTTGGCTGCAGCAATTTCACACTTTGAGCAAATCGTCCAACTCCACCTTCAGCAATTTGCCAGCACTTGGAACTTTCAAACTTCAGTCTCAGCAACTCACTCCAAGTCGTACCTCTCCAACAACCTTCAGCTTCAGCAATATCGAACTTCTCACTTGCACTTTCACACTTCAACTTCAGCAACTCACCTCAGCATTCAACTCAGTCATTCACTGCAACTTCAAGCTCAGAGAAAATTTGAACTTCAGCAATCTGTGAAAAGGATGAATGAACTTTCAGCTCTTATAGCAAAATCAATTTCTAGGAGGCCAATTTTAGCCAGTACATTAAATCTCCACTACTTCTCTTCAAGAATTCGAATTTCCCTCTCTTGCCAATTTCAACACTTGTCACCCGATGCCTGGAATCTTGGCCTTCTAGAATTTCAACTTTGACTGGCCTAATTTAATTTAGTTCGAAAATATTCATTTTAAATTCATCTTTTAACACATTTTATTCACCAGTCGGAGCTCTGTCATTTGAATTTGAATTTCATTCACCTCTGACTCTGGAAAATTCATCCTGTGAAGAATTCAATCAAAATAATCTAGGCAATCCATTTCAAATTCATCGTCTGGAAAACTTTTATCTTGAAAACACATCTTATTCAATTTGCCTTTAAAAATTTTAAATTTTCCCCTTAGGAAAATTCATAATTCGAGCACCAATTAAATTCTTCACGTCGAAAGCCTTGGTGAAGTGTAGAAGACTTGGAAATCAACTTCTCATCGAAGATCTTCGATACCCAGAAGAAAATTTTCTTCAAAACTTGTCGAATTCATGGGTATACAACGAACGGGTTCATTTAATTTTTCTTGAATTTTGAACCTTAGAAAAAATAAATTTTAACAATTTAATCCATTTCTTCATCTTTGTGAGTGCTTTGTTGCTCTGACTTGAAAATTGTTTTGTCAATCCTATGATGCCAGCATTCTCTGACTTCATCCATCAACAATTTATTCATACTTCAGGGAAATTTTATCTCTTTCAAGTCTAGGCGTGATTTTCTTCTTCAGAGGTGGAATTTTGATAATACTTAGAAAAATATTTAAATTCCATCATAGGCACATTTTGAATTTTTCCTTAGAGAATTTATTTATTTCAATCACTCTGCCAATGGTGCAAAAACTTTATCAACTCACTTAGAAATTTTCTCTCTTGAATGCCTTGGGCGCATTTTACATACCATGAAGAACAATTTTAATTTCAACGCCTAGTATTTTTCCATCTTCACCTTAAGCTCACCCCACACCTAGAAGAGAATATTTCACATTTCAACTCCATAGTCATTTTATCTTTTCCATTTCACCTTGTTTACCACTTTTCACTCCACACTTTACTCTTTACATGGCGCATTTGGGCATATGAGGAGGATGGGCGCATTTTGCATGGTGTGAAGGATGAACTTACAACGCTTTTGCTTTGACCATTGACTTCCTTTGTTTGGGCGCATTTCCTATGGTGAGGTGGATGAAACTTCAACGCCACCTTTGACCACCTTGGACCCCTTATGAACTTGGGCGCATTTCATATATGCTGAAGGATGGGCGCATTTTGGCATGGGAGGAGGATAAACATCTTTGACTTTCCTCTTGACTTCCTTTGTTTGGGCGCATTTTGCCTATGCTAGAGGATGGGTGCATATGGGAGGTGGTGAGGGATATCCCCACACTTAAAATTTTTTAATGCTTGGCTTGAGGTGAGGGCGCATTTTGTCTAGGCAGGAGGATGGAAATTTCAACGCCACCTTGACTCTTGACTTTGCTTCTCAGATATGGGCGCATATTGCCATAGGAGCAGGATGAACTTTTCCTTAGAATATTTTTAGCATCTGCTTGAAGAGGGCGCATTTAGGGGGGTCAAGTGGACAAGACTTCAATGCCTTAGCAATTTCCCCATCTCATTCTTGTAGTGGGCGCATTTGGAGGTAGCTGCAGGATATCTCCAGACTTAGAATTTCTACCAGTTATCTTGGGTGCATTTGAGGGGTGGAGAAGGATTTTGTTCTGACTTAGGCGTTTTTCCTTCCTTCTGCCAGCTTCTCCATACCTTACTATAAATAGTAAGTCCTTTGATTTTCATACTTCTGAAGCTCGAAACACTTTGAAATTTTGAACACTGGACCTTCATGACCTTGTCAACCTATTCATATTGCTATCCTGAGATGGCCCGCTATTTTTAGCCGATTTCTGAAGGTGGTTTGCTATTTATAGTAACTGCTTGCTTCTGAGACCTCCACAACTCTGTTTGACTTGAAATTCGAATGGCGTGCTCCTCACCACATGACCTGCCTGTTGACACTGGCGCCTTACGTTGATTTACTATTTTTAGCCAGTTTCTAAAATGACTTACTATAAATAGTAAGTGCTCCGTTTGCCTTCAAATTTTACCGGCGGATAGCTCAAAAGATGCTGATCGCAGTGGTATACACCGGTTTTCGAAAATTTTGACTTTTTACTGTTCTTTTTGGGTTCTGAAGATGGAAACCCTAATTTGACTTGCATGCATATCGAACGACCTCTGTTTTTCCTCGTTTTTGTGAAATTGCGATCAATTTGTGATTTTGAAGTGCTGGGAGGCGGCTGCTGGAATGCATCTGCTAAAAATAGTAAGTTCTTGAATAAGTGATCATCTCCGTTTGCATGTCACATTACTGCGAAACTCTCGAAAAACCCATAAGGAATATGTAGACATGCAAAGAAAACCCTGATATGCAAACCCTAAAAATAGCCTCAAAAGGCTAAACTCTGAAAGTCGTTATCTCACTTTGCATGTTATACTATCGCGAAGGTCTCTGAAAACCCAGAAGGAATCCCCAGACATGCACTGAAAAACTCTACATATAAGCCCTGAAATTTGCTCCAGAAGCTGAACTGCTAAAAATAGTAAGTTGTCTGTTTTAGCTCAAATTTTTCCAGTAATGATTTCAAAGTGTTCTGAATGCAGTGTGATTGTCGAAACTTTGAAAATGCTGACGGAATACCTAGAATTGCACACTTACTAAAAATAGTAAGTAGTCAAAATCTGACGAAATTTCAGTGGAAACTTGCCAGAAGCATACCAACACCAATGTTAATCTTTGTTTTCAATTTATTCACCTCGCTTGGTCACAAATTGGTTGGAAAGTTCAAAACCCTAATTTTACCGACTTGGCCAAATTCGCGTTTAAACTCAATGACGGACACATCCCTCGAAAGGCAGACAGTAGAAAAGAGAAAGTCAGAGAGAGAGACAAAAACCAAAGCCGAAAGACCAAAATGGAGCAAAAATTAGGGGTCCCCATTTTGAATAGGGCAATGTGTGAAAAGGTCACAACAAATCCCCATTAAAGAATGTCTTACTATGGAACATCTACTTTGACATTTAGAGGACAATTACTTTATGACTACTTTTAGTATTGGAAATGAAAAGTCTTTTCCTATATTTTTTTGGTGGAAGAGCACAATAAGTGGTTTATGAATTTGATCGATAGTGAAAACATTTTTCCTTGACAAAGGTGATCAACTAGTTTTTCAAAAAAAAATCATTTTTTTTTCACTACCACTAAAATCATTTAGAATTGTACATATGTAACAAAACATATTCTAAAATATTTGGAGTTATGCATTTGGTATGTTATTTGGAGGTGTGTAGGTGAAGGGAATGTTAATTAAAGGTCACTGGTCAAGTGACTAGTAAAGAAATGGAAAACATATGCTGAATCACATGATTATTATAGAAATGAGAGATTCAGCCAATACTATTATAAAATCATTATTCCATCAAAACAAAAAGTGTCTAACTATCTAGTTTGCAAAAAAAATGGTAATTATATGTCAATTAGTTGACCAATTGGAATGTATTATTCCAGAAATAAATCCCAAGTTGGAGATGGAAAAAGGTTGAGAATGAAAGAAAATTGCTATACAAAATGCCAACATTTCTTATATGTAACGTACCTTTTTCCAACGTGGAGCAAGAAATTCATTGACTGTAATTGCACTCTCTGCATATGACATAGGGGAAATCCAATATGCCCATCGAAACCATTTTGGAATAGAAGCTGCAAGCCAAAATGTCTTTAGATTGGGTATTGTCTCATATGATTGCATGGAAAGAATTGTCAATCCTTGTAAGTGGACTGATATGGTCTTTGTGAGCATTTAGTAAGTCCTTTTCATAAACACCCCAGTGATAAGTAATAGACTTACGTTTGGGAATTAGGAATCCACCAAGTGTCAAGACGATCAATATTGCAAATGAACCTCCAGTATTAGCAATGACTATGTGTCGACAAAATCCAGCAATTGCACGAAACAATGAACTTGCCATTTGATGCAGAGTAAAAAATACAAGAAATTGACGAAAAAACCTAAGATAAAAAACAATCAACAAATTGTAAGTACTTCACCAAACACACCTATTCACTATTTTGTTAGGATTCTATAGTTACCATTGTAAATTTCTTAACAATAGCATAATCCTCTTTCTTTTCCATGATAAAAGAAAAAGTTTTAAAAAAATATGCTATAAATTCATGCTTCGCTTCACATCATACACTATCGCATATGAAAATTTCTTAACAACAGCATAATCCTCTTTCTTTTGTATAGAGGATAATGTTATTTTGTAAGTTTGTCCCAATAATATTATTCATGGTGTCTTTTCATCCTTTGGATAATAAATAGGTTATAAATATTTACAGGTAGCATTATTGAGCTAACACTAGTTGACTCTAGTTGTATGAACAGAATTTGTATGGATTCCATTGGGGTTATGAGTGAACTTGTTATGATGGCATTAGCCTATAGTTCCAACCATTGCATACCACTATTGATCTTGATGATTAAAAACTTATTGAAAAGATGAATGTAGTATTATGTAGCTCTCTTTTAGTAAGTTTTATGAAATGATCATAATATTTTTGTTTCCTATTGATAACCAATCAACCTAGCCTATGCTTTAATGGGATGAGTGGGTAAGGGTATTAGCATGCTTATCATCAAATTCAAATCATAATTGTAGACAAATATAAAATTGAGATCGTGGAGTTCTTTGAAGTTTCTTAGTACTTGTTTGCAGAAAGGGGAACTTAATTGGGTTTTACCCACCCACTGTTAAGTATTATTAAGTGATGGGAATCATTAGGTTAAACCTTTTTGGGATATGCAATAGTAATCAATGAATCTCTAGATGAGTTATGGCCTTGTTCTAGAATGGGAATCAATACATAGTGGTTTCTTAGACTCACACTATTGCGCTTTAATCCTTTTATTAAGTGATGGGAATCATTAGGTTAAACCTTTTTGGGATATGCAATAGTAATCAATGAATCTCTAGATGAGTTATGGCCTTGTTCTAGAATGGGAATCAGTACATAGTGGTTTCTTAGACTCACACTATTGGGCTTTAATCCTTTCCATGGTTCCATTTCTATAGTATTCTTTCTATTATACTTCTATAAGAAAAGTTACTCAAGTGGTTATGAAACCTTGGGCATAGGAACTTATGTGTATGTTTCTTGAGAGATTTTGTGAGAACTACATGTGACTTTGATCTCATTTGGAAGCGGGTATTGTAATGTTCCCTTCTCAATAGTGATCAGTGCAGATGGTCGTTAGCCTATTCCAGAGGCTCATAGGCTAGTCGGAAGTTGAATTAGGGTTTCCTACCATCTAGGAGGATGTTTCTGCATTTTTCAGAGGCTTTCACATGGTTTTGGATCTTGGTTTGTGGATTCTTTCTGGGTTTTCAGAAAGCTTTGCAATGGTATCACATGCAAAATGATCTGAGCAACTTTCTGAATTTACTATTTTTAGCAGTGCCACAATTGGCAGCAACACAGTGAGCTTTCCTCTTCAGGCAGGGCAGTGAGTATCCTTGGTTTTTGGCCTTGAGGTGCATTTGTGGTAGAGATTAATTATTTTAAGTCATAAAGGTTATATTTTCACTTTATGATCCCCCCCCCCCTTGGCCTAGAGACATAACTTCATGTCGATGGACGCCTCATTTGTGGTTATTTTAATATTTCTAAAGTCAAATTTGCTCAAGAGGGGATTGGATGCCACTTTTGAGGGAGAAAATATTTTATTAATTAAATCTTATGTCTCCTTGAAAATGGACGCCTACTTGAAGGAGGGAAAAAGTCAATTTAAAATTCAAATGTCTCCTTGGGATTTGGGTGCACTTTCTAGAAGCTTTTGGAGAATCATATCAAAGTCTATACAAGGAGGCATTTGCTCTTTCATTTTCATCCATGAAGAAATTATAATGTTATGTTGCCGAAATGGTGAGTGGTTTGCTTTGAGGAATGCATACCTCCTAGCTTGGGCTTGGTTTCTTGCTTGAAAGATAACAACCAACTAAGTTAGAGGCTGCTCTTTGCACTAAAGAACAGATTGGGCATAATAGAGAATTTTTGTATTCATGTTTTCTGATGTTTTGATGCTTTCAGGTTGCTGGTTTGGGGTGTGGCTGTAGGTCGTTTTTGCTCATAACTCTTAGTACAAACTTTTGTTGCTTCTAGGTATTGCTCCTATGCTTGAGTTTCTCCTAGGCACCTCTAGTTGCTGGTTTTCAGATTTTATTGTGGAGTTTGTTGCAATTTCTTGGTCCTGAAGGGGTCGCCATCTCTCTAGGAGACACTTGCACTTGGTTTCACATAATTCCATTGAGTATTGAGTGAGTTAGGAGCGTTTTAGTGAGTTCTAGGCTTGCTGGTTTGCATTTTCAGTTTGCTGGTCTAATATTTCAGTTTGTCAGTAGTTAGGTTTTTGGTGTGCTAAATCATAATTTTGAGTCTTGTGAATTTTGGAGAACATCTAATATCATTTGCAGCTTCTTGGACAGCAATAACACTTGGATTTGTAGATTATATTTCACATTGTAACACTGAATCAGTAGTACTGATCAACTTCTTCACTTTCCTGCTTTTCCTTTGTATTCCCACTTTAGTGGAAGAGGATGACTATGCCACCTAGTTTACTTTCAATTTAATCACTTTCATTCCTGCCATTGGTGGAAGAGACTGGCCTCGCCATCTATGCATTGTACTGGGATCGGCTTGCCGCCCTTCTTTACTTTCATTATTCATACTGTTGATCGGCTATGCCGTCACACTACTCCCGCTGAAATACGCGGTTGAGTTGCATACTC